>JAHFZB010000312.1:29143-70013 GCA_036884735.1 Huso huso
TGCCAGGTGTCGCTTTGGCGAGCCACTGGGATCCCGCGGTCGCGCTAGACGGTGTTCGCATGGGAAGTTGCCAGGTGTCGCCTGTATGCGCTTCCCGCGAGTGTCAGGTGGGAAGGTGCCAGGTTTGGCGAGCCGCTGGGACCGCGGGGTCACATGGGGCTGGAGTTGAAGGTGGCAGTTTGGCGAGCGCTTGACCCCGGTGTTGTTGGGGCCCGCGCTGGAAGGTGGTAGGTGTCATTTGGCGATCCGGGCTGAACCGCTGGGCTGGGTTGCTGGTGCTCGTGCGCGCTGGGAAGGTGGTAGGTGTCGTTTACGAAGCCGCGACCCCGCCGGGTCGCTGGAGAACGGGCGGTGCAGGGAAAGGTGGCAGGTGTTGTTTGGCGAGCGCTGGGATCCTGCGTGGGAATTGGCTGGGGACGCTACCGCAGCGCTGGGGAAGTTGCCAGGGTCGTTTAGTGAGCCGCTGGTATGCTGGGTGCGGGTCCCTGAGCCCATGCGCCGCGCCAGGAAGGTGCCAGGTGTCGCTTTGGTGAGCAACTTGGACCCCGCTGGGTCGCTGGGGCCCGTCTTGGTGCTGGGAAGTTGGCAGGTGTCGTTTGGCTAGCTGCTGGGACCCCCAGCCGGTCGCTGGGTCGATGCATGCTATGGAAGGTTGGCGAGGCGCTGGGACCCTCATGGGGGGTCGCTGGGTACGATGCCGCTGGGAAGTTTGCAGGTGTGGTTTTGGCGAAATACTGGGACCCCGCGGCGGGGTCGTTGGAGCCCGTGCTTGCGCTGGGAAGGTGCCAGGTGTCGTTTAGTGAGTCGCTGGGACCCTGCCGGGGTCGATGGGGACCGTGCGGCGCTAGGAAGGTGCCAGGTGTCGTTTGGTGACCGCTGGGACAACCCTCAAGGGGTTGCTGGGGCCCGTGCGCATCTTGGGAAGGTGCCAGGTGTTGTTTAGTGAGCCGCTGGGACCCCGCGGGTCCCTAGGGCCCATGCGCCGCCGCTGGGAAGGTGGCAGGTGTCATTTGGCGAGCCGCTGGGAACCGTCTTGTGGTCGCTGGGGTCCGTCTTGCCGCCGCTGGGAAAGTGGCAGGTGTCGTTTGGCATTCTGTTGCAACCCGCTGGGTCGCTGGAGCACGCGTGCGCCGCTGGAACTTGGCAGGTGTCATTTGGCAGCCGCTGGGACCACCATCACGGGTCGCTAGTCCCGTCGCACCTTGGGAAGGTGGCAGGGGTTGTTTGGGAAGCCGTAGGGAACCCGGGTCGGGTCGCTGGGGCTCGGGGCTGGGAAAGTGGCAGGTGTCTTTTGGCGCATTGCTGGGACCCCGCGCTGGGTCACTGGGGCCGTTGCTCGCAGTTGGAAGGTGCCAGGTGTCGCTTAGTGAGGGCTGGGACCCTGCGGGGTCCCTAGGTCCAGTACGCGCTGGGAAGGTGGCAGGTGTCGATTTGGCGAGCTGCTGATACCCCGAGAGGTCACTGGGGTTCGTTAATGCGCTCTGGGAAGGTGGCAGGTGTCATTTGGCGAACTGCTGGGACCCAGCCGGGGTCGATAGTGACCGTCGGCTGGAAGGTGCCAGGTGTCGTTTGGCGATCCGCTGGGACCCTCATGGGGTCGCTGGTACGTATGCTGGAAAGTTTGCAGGTGTCGTTGGCGAGCCACTGGGACCTTGGCGGGCCGTTGGAGCCCGTCTTGCATGCTGGGAAGGTGCCAGGTGTCGTTTATTGATCGCTGGGACCCTGCCGGGGTCATGGGGACCGTCGTCGAGCGCTAGGAAGGTGCCAGGTGTCGTTTGGCGAGCTGCAGGGACCACCCTCAAAGGGTCGCTATTCGTGCGCACCTTGGAAGGTGCCAGGTGTCGTTTAGTGAGCGCTGGGACCCTGCACTGGGTCCCTAGGGCCCATGCACGCTGGGAAAGGTGACAGGTGTCGTTTGGCGAGAAGCTGGGACCACCCTCACGGGTCGCTTGGGCCAGCAGCCGCATCAGGGAAGGTAGCAGGTGTCGTTTGCGAACCACTGGGACCCGCTGGAGTCGCTGGAGCCCGTGTTCGCACTAGGAAGGTGGCAGGTGTGGATTTGTCGGGCGCTGGGAACCCGCGCTGGGTCGCTGGAGCCCATGTTCGCACACTAGAAAGGTGGCGAGTGATTTGGCGAAGCTGGGACCCCGCTGCTGGGTACGTTGGGGCGGTGCTCGCAGTTGGAAGGTGCCAGGTGTCGCTTTAGGGAGTTGCTGGGACCCTGCGGGCGTCCCTAGGGCCCATGCACGCGCTGGGAAGGTGACAGGTGTCATTTGGCGAGAAGCTGGGACCACCCTCACGGGTCGCTTGAGTGCACGTGCTGGGAAGGTGGCAGGTGTCGTTTGGCGAGCTGCTGGGACCCCGCCCGGGTGGTGACCGTGCGTGCATGCGCTGGAAGGTGCCAGGTGTCGTTTAGTGAGCCGCTGGGACCCTGCCTGGGGTCGCTGGAGCCCGTCGCACGCTGGGAAGGTGCCAGGTGTCGTTTGGTGAGTCGCTGGTACGCTGCGTGGGGTCACTAGGGCCCATGCTCGCAGTGGGAAGGCGGCAGGTGTCGTTTGGCGAGCCGCTGGGACCCCGTCATTGTTGGGGGCCCGATGCGCCTGGGAAGGTGCCAGGTGTCGTTTAGTGAGCCGCTGGTAAGCTGCGCGGGGTCCCTAGGGTCAATGCGTGCGCTGGGAAGGTGGCAGGTGTCGTTTGGCGAGCCGCTGGGACCCTGCTCGGGGGCGATGGGGACCATGCGGCGCTGGAAAATGCAAGGTGTCATTTGGCGAGCATGGGACCACCCTCACGGGGTTGCTGGGGCCCATCGTGTGCTGGGAAGGTGCCAGGTCATTTAGTGAGCCCCTGGTAAGCTTCTTGAGGTCCCTAGGGCCAATGCGTGCGCTGGGAAGGTTGCGGGTGTCGTTTGAGCCGCGCGGGACCCCGCAGTCGCTAAGGCCGTGTGCGCTCTTGGAAGGTGGCAGGTGTCATTTAGCGAACCCCATGGGACCACCCTCATGGGGTCGCTGGCCCCCGGCGCACGCTGGGAAGGTGGCAGGTGTCGCTTTGGCGAGCCGCTGGAAACCCGCCCGGGTCCCTGGGGTCCGTGTGAGCTCTGGGAAGGTGGCAGGTGTCGTTTGGCAAAATGCTGAGACCCCACGAGGGGCCTGGGGCTGCGTGCGAGCTGGGGAAGGTGGCAGGTGTCGTTGGCGAGCTGCTGGGACCCCGCAAAGGGTCCCTGGCGCCGTGCGCCGTGCTGGAAGGTGCCAGGTGTCCTTTGGTGAGCCCGCTGGTACACTGAGCAGGGTCCCTAGGGCCCATGCGCACGCTGGGAAGTGGCAGGTGTCGTTTGGCAAGCCGCTGGGACCCCGCGCTGGGTCGCTGGGGCAGTGTGCGCTCTGAAGGTGGCAGGTGTCATTTGGCGATCCACTTGGCAGAGTTTATGTTGACTCCATCTAGACAATGTGGGAAGCTATAAAAAGGCCAACAAGATGCTCCATATTGTGAGAAGTGTTGAATTTAAATCAAGGAAGTAATGTTAAAACTTTACAATGCATTAGTAAGACCTCACCTAGTATATTGTGTTCAGTTCTGGTCACCTCGTTACAAAAGGATATTGCTGCTCTAGAAAGGTGCAAGAAGAGCAACCAGAATTATCCCAGGTTTAAAAGGGCCGTCGTATGCAGACAGGCTAAAAGAATTGAATCTATTCAGTCTTGAACAAAAGAAGACGCCAAGGCCCCTGATTCAAACATTCAAAATCCTAAAAGTCCCAGGGACTTCTTTGACTGAAAAAAAAACAAGGACCAGGGGGTTACAAATGGTGATTAGATAAAGGGCATTCAGAACAGAAAATAGGAGGCACCAGTCTGGAACCAACTCCCCAGTAATGTTGTAGAAGCTGACACCCTGGGATCCTTTAAGAAACTGCTTGATGAGGAAGGGATCAATAAGTACTAACAACCAAATGAGCAAGATGGGCCACCATCATGGGTCGCTCGTTTGTAAACTTTCTTATGTTCTTATGTTCTTAGGTGTCGTTTAGCGAGCTGTTGGGACCCGTCTTGTGGTCGCCGGGGCGTTATTTCGCTGGGAATGTGACAGGTGTCGTTTTGCGAGCCGCTGGGACCCCCAGCTGGGTCGCTGGGGCCAGTGTGTGCAGTTGGAAGGTGCCAGGTGTCGTTTAGTGAGCCGCTGGGACCCTGCGCGGGGTCGCTGGGGGCAGTGCGCACGCTGGGAAGGTGGCAGGCGTCCTTTGGTGGTCGCTGAGACCCCGCGAGGGGTAGCTGAGGCAGTGTGCTGGGAAGGTGGCAGGTGTCGTTTGGCGAGCTGCTGGGACTCTGCCGGGGTCGATGGGGGACCGTCTTGAGCGCTGGAAGGACCAGGTGTCATTTGGCGAAGCCGCTGGGAACCAGCAGGGTCACTAGGGCCCATCGCACGCTGGGAAGGCCAGGCGTCCTTTGGCGAGTGCTGAGACCCCGCAAGGAGTCGCTGGGGCCGGTGTGTGCGCTGGGAAGGTGGCAGGTGTTGTTTTGCGGCGCTGGGACCCTGCCGGGGTCAATGGGGCCCATGTGCACCTTTGGGAAGGTGCCAGGTGTCGTTTAGTGAGCCGCTTGTACCACTTGGGTTGCTGGGGCCCATCAGCGCGCTGGGAAGGTGACAGGTGTCGTTTGGCGAGAAGCTGGGACCCTGCCAGGGTCGATGGGGCCCGTGCGGCACAGGAAGGTAGGTGTCATTTGTGAACCACTGGGACCCCCCGGTCGCTGATCGCTGGGGGCACTAGGAAGGTGGCGGGTGTCGTGTCGGCCGTTGGGACCTTCGCGCTTCGCTGGGGCTGGAGCCCATGTTCGGCCAGGGAGCGTGGCAGGTGACGTTTACGAAGCTGACCCCAAGTGGGTCGCTGGGGCCAGTGTGCAGTGGGAAGGTGGCGGTGTCGTTTAGGAGCGAGCATGGGACCGTGCGCTGGGGAAGGTGGCCCCCTTTGGGGCCCATGCACGCTGGGAAGCTGACAGGTGTGCGATGGGAAGGTGGCAGGTGTGTTTGGTGAGGCTGCTGACCTGCCTGGGGTCGATGGGACTGCAAGTGCTGGAAGGAGCCAGGTGTCGTTTGTAGAGCTGTTGGGAACTCGCCAGTCCCTAGGCCTATGCGCCACATTGGGAAGGTGGCAGGAAAGTCGTTGGCGGCGCTGAGATTCCCATGAGGCTGAGGCTGGTGTGCTGGCGGGAAGCGGTGGCAGGTGTCGCTTGGCGAGGGCGCCAGACCCGCGAGGGGTCGCTGAGGCTGATGCGCGATGGGGCGTGGCAGGTGTCGCTGGCGCAGCCGCTGGGACCTGCCCGGGTCGATGGGACCAGGTATGCGCTGGGAAGGAGCCAGGTGTCGCTTGTAGAGCCGCTGGGAACTTACAACCAGTTTGCGCGCGCTGGGAAGTTGGCAGCTGTCGCTACAGCCGTCGCATCTCTGCGAGGGGTCCTCAGCCGGTGCGCCTGGAAGGTGGCAGTCATTTGTAGAGCCGCTTGGGAACTCGCGCGTAGGGTCCCTAGGCCCATGTGCGCTGGGAAAGTGGCAGCTGTCGTTTGGCGAAGCCGTTCTTGACCCAGCGTGGGGTCGCTGGAGCCGTGTGCGGCGCTGGGAGCGTGGCGGGTGTCGTTTGGCGGGCGCTGGGACCCCCATGCAGGGTTGCTGGGGCCGCGCGCTGGGATGGTGCTGGAGGTGTCATTTTAGTGAACCGCTGAAATGCGCTGCTGGCGTGGTCACTAGGGCCCATGCGCCCCGCGCTGGGAAGGTGGCAGGTGTCGTTTGGCGAGCCGTTGGGACCCCGCGAAGTCGCTGGGGCGTGTCAGCGCCTGGGAAGGTGGCAGGTGTCGTTTGGCGAGCTGCTGGGACCCTGCACGGGGTCGATGGGGCCTGGGGACCGTGCGCGCACTGGGAAGGTGCCACCTGTCGTTTGGCGAGCCGCTGGGACCACCCTCACTGAGTCGCTGGGGCCTGTGCGCACGCTGGGAAGGTGCAAGGTTGTTTAGTGAGCCGCTGATGCGCTGCGGGTCCCAGGGCCCATCTTGGCAGCGCTGGGAAGGTGGCAGGTGTCGTTTGGAGCAGCTGGGACCCTACTAGGGGTCGCCAGGACTGTGCGCCTGGGAAGGTGCCAAGTCATTCTGGCGATCCACCCCTTGGCAGGGTTTATGTTGATCAGGGATGTCTTCTAGGTCTCGTTTAGTGAACCCGCTGGTAAGCTTACAAAAAGGTCAACAAGATGCTTTGATATATTGTGAGAAGTGCAGAATTTCGTTTGGCGGGAAGGGATGTTAAAACTTTACGCTGGGGCGTTGTGCGCCTAGTATATTGTGGTGTCGTTTGGCGAGTTGCTGGGACCACCCTCACTGAAAGGATGGGATTGCTGCGCTGGGAAAGTGCAAGGTGTTGTTTAACTGAATAATCCCGGTTTAAAAGGCCCCAGGGCCCATGCAGACGGCTAAAAGAATTGAATCTATTCAGTGGCGAACAAAGAAGACCCTACAAAGGGTCTGATTCAAACTGTGCTTGTCCTAAAAGTGCCAGGGTCTTCTGGCGACCTGAAAAAGAAACTCTCACTAGGGTTACAAAATGGTGTTCAGATAGCAAGTATTCAGAACAGAAAATAGGAGGACCCGGAAGAAACATTACGTAGACGGTGGTGTGATGAGACACCCTGGGATCCTTAAGGCACCAGCCGCTGATTAAACGGGATCAAAAGTTGAAACAGACAGAACAAAGCAAAATGGGCCAATGCACTTACGTTTGTAATAAAACATATAAACAAAACGGACTAAACAGTAAACAGACAACGAGCAGACAAACACGTGAGTGAGAACACTTATATTTATTTATTATTTTTACAATTGTTACCTCCGTCTGCTGGGACCCCGTCCACTCACTAACACCCAAAACACCGGAAGGTGAGTGAAAACAGTCAGTGGGAGTGCGCAGTTGGTCGCTGGATTCGACGTTAGTCAATCATTCAATTGGCGGTCGGTGAGAACCGCACGGGAATTAGCTGAGGTGCACTGGGAAGGTGGTGTCTACATTTTAACCAGCACGAAGTGATCGTTATCCTCGCTAAACACAAATCCACATTTTTAAATACACGTGAAACACAGACCTGTTTATATCCCGTGTACCATCTCTATACACCAACATTTACACGCAACACTTAATATACAACATATAACACAACCACAAGGGCGTACACATTGCCACATATACTCCCCAGCAGCATATGGCCTCAAACGGCCACCTCCCTAAAAACCTAAAGGTCCAGACAAAGTCTCGCTGGAAGGGAGGCTTCAGTGGGCCCATGGCTGGCAATGTTGTCGCACCCTGCCGGTAGTGGCACGCCGACAGCATGCTGGTCCACTTGCAGCGAATTGTTGGGCGGGGATGCTGGTCTCCTGACCTTTTCCCCTTTCAGCCGGTAGTTTTCCTGCCTGGCACAAGAACTCCCAGCGAAACTGCTGGGGAAAGTGGTCTCCTGACCTCCCGTCTTTGTAGCCGGTAGCCCCTTCTGGCCCGCCACCAGACTCCCCTGTGGTGGAGGTGTGGGAAGCAGAGACAGCCCCGCTGTTCTGCTCCCGCAGTGGCGGAGGCAAAGGCAGCCCTTGCTGTTCTGTTCCTGGCGGTGGTTGAGGCAGAGGCTCCTGCCCCTGCTGTGGCGGCGGAGGCAGAGGCAGCCCTGCCGGTGGTGGCGGAGGCAGAGGCAGCTCCTGCCTCTGCTCCTGGCGGTATGAGAGGCAGAGGCAGCCCTGCCTCTGCTCCTGGCGGTGGCGGAGGCAGGCAGCCCTGCTGCCTGCCCTAGTGGAGGAAGCGGTGGAGGTGGGCGGAGGCAGAGGCAGTTCCTGCTGCTCTGCTCCTAGTGGCGAAGCGGTGGAGGTGGAGCAGCGTAGTCTCCCGGGCGGCGGAGGTGGAGCAGCGGTAGTCTCCTGACGATGAAGGTGGGAGCAGCGTGTAGTTCCAGATGCTTGCAGGAGACAGGCGCGGGTCTGCCACCTGCAGGGGGACTGTGCAGCTCTGCCTCTCTTGTAGGGGACTGGTGCCTCTGCCTCACGGTAGGACTGTGGTGGAGGCAGTGGATGATATGGATGTTGGCCACCAGGGGGAGGCTGTGGCGCTGGGCCCTCTGCTGTGGCGGCTGGGCTGGTGTGTGCCGTGTTCTCCAGCAGCATAAATAGGGCTGCTGGGGACATCAGCATCCTGCCTCTTCTCCCCCAGAAAAATTCAGGGGTTGAGCCTGTAACCCTCCCCTCTGGCTCGGGATGGCAGCGAAGGGTCCTCCCCTCAGCTCTCGGACGGCAGCAGCAGGTGAACCAACAGGCATGCTTCCTCTGCTGGTGGGACACGGGGACAGCAGGCATTCTTCCTCTGCTGGTGGATTACGGGGACAGCAGGCATTCTTCCTCTGCTGGTGGGACATGGGACAGCAGGCATTCTCCTCTGCTGGTGGACATGGGGACAGCAGGCATTCTTCCTCTGCTGGTGGAGGGGAAACCAGCAGGCACTCCTCTGCTGGCAGCTTGGGTCCCAGGGGCTGTGGAAGCCTGACTTCCCTCTCTCGGGGCTGTGGACTAATTTACCCTCCCTTTGGGCTGTGGACGACCCACCTCCCTTTGGGCTGTAGACGCACTGACCTCCCTCCTTGGGCTGTGGACGACACCGACTCTTGGCTGTGGACGTCGCCCCCACTCAGGCGTAGGACGCTCGGCCTCCCCACTCAGGCGTAGGA
This sequence comes from Huso huso, assembly GCA_036884735.1. Lineage (NCBI taxonomy): Eukaryota > Metazoa > Chordata > Actinopteri > Acipenseriformes > Acipenseridae > Huso > Huso huso. Next base: position 37,875 of record JAHFZB010000312.1, read on the forward strand.
CGCCTGGGCTCCCTCCCGCCTCAGGCGAGAGGGACGTTCGGGCCCCCCATCTTCTAGGAAGGCAGCTGGGTCATGAATCCCTCCTGCTGGAGACCCTGCTACCTGGGCTGTTCCACTTATAGATGCTTCCAGGTAGTTGAGGACCAACTCCACACCTTCTCCCAGGTGCTTAGGGTGTGTTCCCTCCCAGGGCCTCCCATCGCTTCCCCGTCTATCAGCCAGGATCCGGTGGCAGGCACAGATCACCTTGGACCACCTCCAGATCCAGTCCCGCACTTTCCGTGCGCCTTCTGCCATTGGTAATTTTTTTTTTTCCCAAAGAAACCGCGGTAATCGCCCGCCTGAGTCCCAGGGCCCGTATCCCACTTGGACAACCATATGTCACAAGGCTGGCTGAGTGGTGACACAGACCCGGAAGAAACACACAGATGACGGGTGGTGATGAGTAATGCTGAGTTCAATGGTGGCACTCAGCATTTATTAAACGAAATAAAAGGTTTAAACAGACAGAACACAAAACAGGACACGGCACTTACGCCAAAATAAATATATAAACAAAACGGACTAAACAGTAAACAGACAAACGAGCAGACAAACACGTGAGGAGAACACTTATATTTACGTTTATTATTTTTTACAATTATTACCTCTGTCTCCCATCCCGCTCCACTCAATGAACACCCAACACCGAGGAGTGAAAACATGTTAGGCGCAGTTGCACCAGACCGATTGCTAGTCAATCATTCAATTGGAATCTCGGCACAACTGCACGTGAATTACACTAGCGCATCCCGTGACCACATTACATTTTAACCAGTATGTGAAGTGATTTGGTGCCATCTCGTGCCTAAATACAAATCTACATTTTTTACACGGAAACACAGACCCATTTATATCCCGTGTACCATCTCTATACACCAACATTTACATGCAACACGAACATACAACATATAACACAAACCACGCACAAGGGGCTGCAATACACTGCCACAGTGTCGAGCAGTGAACCGCTGGTACGCTGCACGGGTCCCTAGGGCCCGCGCCGCGCTGGGAAGGTGCCAGGTGTCGCTTACGAGTCAGCTGGACCTCGCGGTGTGGGGTCACAGCAGCGCTTAGAAGGTGGCAGCTGTCATTTTATGAAATTACTGGGACCTGCACGGGTCGATGGGGACCGCACGAGTTGGGGAAGGAAGGTGTCGCTCGGTGATGCCGGCCAGGACCACCTCACGCAGGTCGCTAAATTGGCGCGCTGGGAAGTTGGCAGGTGTCGCTTGGCGAGCCGCTGGGACCCCGTGCAGGGTAGTTGAGCCAGTGCGCACGCTGGGAATGTGCCAGGTGTCGCCAGGTGAGTCGCTAGTACGCCGCGCTGGGTCCCCAGGGCCCATGCGCTACTGGGAAAGCAGGTGTCGCTTGGCAGCCGCTGGGACCCCACGAGGGGTCACTAAATGTGTGTGCACGCTTGGGAAGGTGGCGGTGTCGTTTATGAGCAGCTGGAACCCCTGTTAGGGTCGATGGGGTCCGGCGCGGTGGCAGGAAGGTGCCAGGTGTCGTCTGGTTTGAGTCACTGGGACCATCCCCTCACGGGGTCACTAAATGGGTGTGCTCCTGGGAAAGTGGCAGGTGTCGACATGAGTCGCTGGGATCCGCATGGGTCGCTAGGGGTCCGTGGGCTGATGGAAAGGTGGGCAGGTTTTGTTTGGCGAAGTCACTTGACCCCGCACGGGATCGGTGGGACCCCTTGCATGCTGGGAAGGTGCCAGGTGTCATCTGGCGAGCCGCTGGGACCTCTCTCTCACAGGGTCGCCAGGGTCCGTGCCGCCGCGGGGGAAGGTGGCAGGTGTCGCTTACGAGCCATGAATCACCCTCACGGGGTCGCTGGGGGACCATGCGCACGCCTGGGAAGGTGGCAGGTGTCATTTGGCGAGCCGCTGGGAACCCACGCTGGTCGATGGGGCCATGGGCACGCTTGGAAGGTGGCCGGTGTCGTTAGGGCGAACCGGGCTGAGACCCCACGAGCGGACGCTGGGGCCAGTGTGCGCCTGGGAAGGTGCCAGGTGTCATTTGGCGAGTCAGCTGAGACCCTGCCCGGGGTCGAGGGGGTCCGTGCGCCGCTTGGAAGGTGGAAGGTGTCGCTTGGCTGAATGCTGGGACCCAGCTCTGGGTCGCTATTGAAAAGCACTGGGAAAGTGCCAGGTGTCGCTTTGAGAGTCGCTGGGACCACTCGCGCGGGGTCGCGGGGCTGTAGCGCCGCAGGGAAAGTGCCAGGTGTCGTTTAGTCGCTGAAGTGAAGACCCCTCGCGCCGAGGTCCCTGAGGGGTGTGCACGCTTGGAACCTGGCAGATGTCGTTTGGCGAGTCATTGGGACCCCGCCCGAAGTCGCCAGGGACCGCAGCTCTGGGAAGGTGGCAGGTGTCGCTTGGCGAGCGCTATGACCCCGCTGTAACGCGCTGGAGCCCATACGCACGCTTTGGGAAGGTGGCAGGTGTCGCTTGGCGAGGCGCTGAGACCCCCGCGAGGGTCACTGGGGCGTGTGCGCCTGGGAAGGTGACAGGTTTCGTTTGGCGAGCCGCTGGGAACCCGCGCTGGGATCGCTGGGGTCCATGCGTGCGGGAAGGTGGCAGCTGTCGTTTGGCGGGGCCGCTGCGACCCCACGTGGTCGCTGGAGCCCGTGTGCAAAGGCTGGGAAGGTGGCCCAGGTGTCGCTTACGAGTCATTGGGACCCCCATGCAGGGTTGCTGGGGTCCGTCGTGCTGGGATGGTGCTAGGTGTCATTTAGTGAACGCTGACGCCCGCGCTGCGGGTCACTAGGGGCCCATGCGCCGCTGGGAAGGTGGCAGGTGTCGCTTGGCGAGCCGCTGGGACCCCGCGAGAAGTCGCTGGGGCTGGTTGCGCCTGGGAAGGTGGCAGGTGTCGTTTGGTGAGCTGTTGGGACCCCCACGGGGTCGATGGGACCGTGCGCACTGGGAAGGTGCCACCTGTCGCTTACGAGTCGCTGGGACCACCCCCACTGAGCTCGCTGGAGCCTGTCGACGCTTGGAAGGTGCAAGGTGTTGTTTAGTGAGTCATTGGTCGCCGCGCGGGTCCCCAGGGCCACGCGCGCTGGAAGGTGGCAGGTCGCTTACGAAAGCAGCTGGGACCCCTACCAGGGGTCGATGGGGGCCTGGTGCTTGCACAGGAAGGTGCCAGGTGTCTGGCGAGTCAGCTGGGACCCTCTCACAGGGTCGCTAGTCTGCGCGACGCCTGGGAAGGTTGCAGGTGTCGCTTACGAGTCAGCTGGGAACCCGTGATGGGGTCGCTGGGGCCCATGCGCCGCACTGGATGGTGGCAGGTGTCATTTATGAGTCGGGCCACCCCGGGGGTCGCTGGAGCCCGTATGGCGCACGCTGGTAAGGTGGCAGGTTTCACCTGGCGAAGTTGTTGACCCGCGAGGGCCGCTTTGGGCAAGGCGCCTTGGAAGGTGCTAGGTGTCGGGATAGTGAATCGCTGGTACGCTGCACGGGTCCCAGGGCCCGGCGCGCAGTTGGGAAGGTGCCAGGTGTCGCTTTATTGAGTCAGCTTGGTAGGCCTCAAGGGTCCCTTAGGGCCTATGTGCGCGCTGGGAAAGTGGCAGGTGTCGTTTGGCGAGCTGGGGACCCCTGCTAGGGGTCGATGGGGTCCATCTGCGGGCGCTGGGAAAGGTGGCAGGTGCCGTTTGGCGGGTCAGCTGGGACCCGTCCCTCACGGGTCGATGGGGACCGTCGCGCGCTTGTAGGTGGCAGGTGTCGCTTTACGAGCCGGGTTGAGACCCCCGCACAGGGCATTGGGGCCCGGCGCTGCGACTGAAGGTGCTGCGTGCTAGGTGTCATGAACCGCTGGTAATGCTTCGCTGGGTCCCTAGGGCCCATGCGTCCAGCTTGGAAGGATGCCAGGTGTCATTTGGCGAAGTCAGCCAGATCCCGCGAAGGGGCCGTTAAGCAGGTCGCTGAAGGTGGCAGTTGTTATTTTGGTGAGCTGCTGGGATCCGCACTGGGGTCAATGGGACCGTGCACGTGCTGAAGGTGGAAGGTGTCGCTTCATCGAAATAGCTTGGACCACCCTCACGAGGTCGCTGAAACTGCGGCGTGCGCTGGGAGTTGGCAGGTGTCGTTTTACGGTCATTGGGACCCTGTGCAGGGTAGCTGGAGCCCGCGCACCGCCTGGGAATGTGCCAGGTGTCGTTTAGTGAGCTACTATGGCTGCCGGGGTCACATCAGTCGATGGCGCGCTTGGAAGGTGGCAGGTCGTTTGGCGAGCAGCTGGAACCCTGCTAGGGTCGATGGGGCCCGTGCGTGTGCAGGAAGGTGCCAGGTGTCGTCTGGCGAGCCGGGACACACCTCTCACAGGGTCGCTAGTCCCCGGGCAACAGCTGGGAAGGTGGCAGGTGTCGCTTGGTGAGCCGCTGGGACCATCCTCAAGGGGTCACTGGGGCTGGCGTTCCTGGGAAAGTGGCAGGTGTCGCTTGGCGAGTCATGGGACCCCGTGCGGGTCATCACTGGGGCGACACGCTGGAAGGTGGGGTGTCGCTTGGCGAGCCGCTGGGACCATCCCAAAGGGGCTCACAATGGTGTGTGTCCGGAAAGTGGCAGGTGTCGCTTGGCGAAGCCGCTGGGACCCCATGCGGGTCGCTAGGGTCCATCGCACGCTTGGAAGGTGGCAGGTGTCGTTTGGCGAGCATGGGACCATCCTCAAAAAGGGGTCCACTGGGGCGGTGTGTGTCCGGGGCAGGTGTCGTTTGGCGGGCAGCTGGGACCCTTGGGACCACTGGGGCCGTGTGCACACGCCTGGGAAGGTGGCAGGTGTGGTTTTACGGCGAGCTGGGACCATCCTAAAAGGGGTCACTGGGGCGGTGTGTCCGGGAAAGTGGCAGGTGTCGTTTACGAGCGCTGGGACCCTCGTCTTGGGCTCGCTGACCATGCGCCGCTGGGAAGGTGGCAGGTGTCGTTTGGCGAGCCGCTGGGACCATCCCCAAGGGGTCACTGGGGCGATTGTGTGCTCAGGAAAGTGGCAGGTGTGGTTTGGTGAGTCGCTGGGACCCGCAGGGGGTCACTGGGGCAGTGTGCACGCCTGGGAAGGTGGCAGGTGTCGTTTGGCTTATCGCCAGACCATCCTCAAGGGGTCACTGGGGCGGTGTAATCCGGGAAAGTGGCAGGTGTCTAGGGGCCATTGGGACCCCGGGGGCCTGACCATACAGGAAGGTGGCAGGTGTCGCTTTGCTTAGCTGGTTGGGAACCCGTCTCACAGGGTCGATGCTAAGTCATGGCATCGGCCAGAAGGTGGTCAGTCGTTAGGGCTTAACCGGCTGAGTTTCGCTGAGCGATCTGGTACCAAGGCTGGGTGCCAGTAAACATTTGGCAGCCCGCTGGGATCCAGCCCGGGGTCGCTAGCTGGTGCGCTGGGAAAAATGACAGGTGCTTGATTTCGGGCCAGTCCAACGATGTGGGAATCCCGTGGAATGGCGGTGTCGCTTAAAGTCAGGGCGCACACGCTAGTCCATGGCGGTGCGCCAGGTGTCATTTATAAACCCACAGAACCAAGCCGAGGTCCCAGGGGATTGGCGCAACGCTTGAATTTGGTGGGTCAGTTTATTACCGCTGGGAACCCGTGACAGGGTAGCTGGGATTCACGCGACCGCTGGGAAGGTGCAAGGTGTTGTTTAGTGAGTCACTGGTACGGGCCATGGGTCCCCAGGGTCCATGCCACGCGCTGGAAGGTGGCAGGTGTCGCTTATGAGCAGCTGGGACCCCACTAGGGGTCGATGGGGCCTGTGCGCACGTACAGGAAGGTGCCAGGTGTCTTCTGGCGAGCTGCTGGGACCCTCCCACAGGGTCGCCAGGGCCCGCGCGCACGGGGTGGGAAGGTTGCAGGTGTCGCTTGGCGAGCAGCTGGTACCACCCTTAGGGGTCGCCAACCCCGTGCGACGCTGGAAGGTGGCAGGTGTCCGTTTAGTGAGCCGCTGGCGCGCGAGGGGTCACTGGGGTCGGTGCACGCTGGGAAGGTGGCAGGTGTCGTTTGGCGAAAGCAGCTGGGACCCTTAAGGGTCGATGGGGCCTGTGCTTGTACAGGAAGGTGCCAGGTGTCTTTGAGTGAGCCGCTGGGGATCCTCTCACAGGGGGTCGCTGGGGCCCGCGCGCGACGCTGGGAAGGTTGCAGGTGTGGCTTACGAGTCACTGGTACCACCCCTGGGGTCTGCTCCTAGCCCGTGGGCGCTGCACTGGGGAAGGTGGCAGGTGTCGTTTAGTGAACCCGCTGGGAACCGTGCTGGCAGTCCCTGGAGCCCATGCGACACGCTTCATGAAGGTGGAGGTGTCGCTAGGATCTAATCGCTGGGACCAGCGCCCAGGTCGCTGGGGCCCTGCCGCCTGGGAATTTGGCAGGTGTCGTTTTATGAAATTGCTGGGAAACCTGCACGGGTCATGGGGACCCACGAGGCTGGGAAGGTGGCAGGTGTCATTTGGTGAGGAAGCTTGACTCCGGCGTGGCGGAGGCAGGAGCCCGCGGCCCGCCTGGTAAGGTGGCAGGTTCATTTGGCGAGTCGCTGGACCCCCGGGGGGCGCTTGTTATCTGCCCGGCGCCGTGGGAAGGTGCTAGGTCGTGATAGTGAACCGTGGGTACGCCAGGAGGGTCCCTAGGGTCCATGCGCAGGGCTGGGAAGGTGCCAGGTGTCGTTTATTGAGTCAGCTGGTGGTCGGGGTCCCTAGGGCCTAATAATGCGCTTTCGGGGAAAGTGGCAGGTCGCTTTGGCGAGCAGCCGTGGGACCCTGCTGAAGGGCCGATGGGGCCCGTCGTGCGCCAGGAAGCGGCAGGTGTCGCTTGGCGAGCCGCTGGGACCGTCCCTCACGGGTCGATGGGGACCCGTATGCCGCAGCTGGTAAGGTGGCGGTGTCGCTTACGAGTCATTATGACCGCCCCGCGGGGCCCGCTGGGGTCCGTCGGCGCTTTCGGAAGGTGCTAGGTGTCGTTAGTGAACCGGGCTTGGTACGCTACGCGCTGGTCCCAGGGTCCCATCCGCTGGGAAGATGCCAGGTGTCATTTGGCGAGCAGCTGGGACCCTCGCCGGTGGGGCCGTTATCTGTATGGGAAGGGTGGTAGTTGTTATTTTGGCGAGCTGCTGGGACCCTGCACGGGGGTCAATGGGACCGCGGCACGCGCTGGGAAGGTGGAAGGTGTCGTTTCACGAGCCGCTTGGACCACTCTCACGAGGTCGCTGGGGCCCGTGCGTGCGCTGGGAAGTTGGCAGGTGTCGTTTGGCGGGCGCTGGGACCCCGCAGGGTAGCTGGAGCCCGTGCGCACGCTGGGAATGTGCCAGGTGTCGTTTAGTGAGCCGCTGGACGCTCGCGGCGGGTCACTGGGCCGGCGCGCGCTGGGAAGGTGGCAGGTGTCGTTTGGCGAGCAGCTGGAACCCTGCTAGGGGGATGGGGCCCGTGCGTGTGCAGGAAGGTGCCAGGTGTCGCCTGGCGAGCCGCTGGGACACCTCTCACAGGGTCGCTGGGGCGGTGTGTGCTCCGGGAAAGTGGCAGGTGTCGCTTGGCAAGCCGCTGGGACCCCGCGGGGTCGATGGGGACCATGCGCCACGCTGGGAAGGTGGCAGGTTTCGTTTGGCGAAGTCACTGGGACCCCTCACGGGACGGTGGGACCCTTCCGTGTGCTGGGAAGGTGCCAGGTGTCGTCTGGCAGTCGCTGGGACCCCGTGGCTGGGTCGCTGGGGACCACGCGCACGCTGGGAAGGTGGCAGGTGTCGTTTGGCGGCGGTTGGGAACCCAAGGGGTCGATGGGGCCTTCGCGCGCGCTGGGAAGGTGGCAGGTGTCGTTTGGCGTTGGGGGAACCCGCTACGGGTCGATGGGGCCCATGGGCACGCTGGGAAGGTGGCCGGTGTCGTTAGGGCGAACTGCTGAGACCCGCCGGGCGGATCGGTGGGGCCAGTGTCTTGCGCTGGGAAGGTGCCAGGTGTCATTTGGCGAGCCGCTGAGACCCTGCCGGGTCGATGGGGTCCATGCTTTGCCAGCTGGGAAGGTGGAAGGTGTCGCCATAGCGCTGGCCCCGCTGGGTCGTTGGGAGCCTGTCGCGCGGCTGGGAAAGGTGCCAGGTGTCGTTTAGTGAACCGCTGGTACGCGCGCGAGGTCCCTTAGGGATTATGCACTCGCTTGGAACGTGGCAGATGTCGTTTGGAAAGTCAGCTGAGACCCCGCGAAAGGTCACTGGGGCCGTGAGCACGCCTGGAAGGTGGCAGGTGTCGTTTGGCGAGCTGCTCGACCTCTACGTGGTCTATGGGGACCCGTCTTGGCGCCTTGGGAAGGTGGAAGGTGTCGTTAAGGACGCTTTGACCACCATCACGGGGTTGCTGGGGCCCGTCTTGCATGCTGGGAAGTTGGCAGGTGTCGTTTGGCGGGCCGCTGGGACCCCGCGCAGGGTAGCTGGATTCGGGGCACTCTGGGGGAATGTGCCAGGTGTCGTTTAGTGAGCCGCTGGTACACCGCGGTCACTGGGGCGGTGTGTGCACGCTGGGAAGGTGGCAGGTGTCGTTTGGCGAGCCGCTGGGACCATCCTCAAGGGTCACTCAGGCGGTGTGTGCTCGAAAGTGGCAGGTGTCGTTTGGAGTCACTGGGACCCCGCGAGCGGACGCTGGGGCCAGTGTGCGCGGCTGGAAGGTGCCAGGTGTCGTTTAGCGAGTCCGCTGAGACCCTGTCCGGGTCGATGGGGTCCGCGGGCGCTGGCTTGGGAAGGTGGCCGGTCGGTAGGGCGAACCGCTGAGACTCCGCCGAAAGGACGCCAGCCAGTGTGGCGCTGCTTGAGAAGGTGCCAGGTGTCGCTTGGAGAGTCAGCTGCACCACGCCATGGGGTCGCTAGCCTGTGCGCTGCGTTTGGAAAGCTTCAGGTGTCGCTTAGTGAACAGTTGGTACGCTGCGCCAGGTCCCTAGGGCCCATGCAACGCCGCTTGAACGTGGCACATGTCGCATGGTCATTGACCCCCGAGAAGCCCGGGCCAAGCAGCGCCTGGAAGGTGGCAGCTGTCGTGTTGATGAAGGCTGCGACCGTTTAGGTCGCTGGAGCCTGTGTGCTCTGGGAAGGTGGCAGCTGTCGCTTGATGAAGGCTGCCATGACCCCACGGGGGTCGCTGGAGCCCGGTGCGCGCTGGAAGGCGGGCAGGTGCTCGTTTGATGACCCGCTGGGACCCCATGCAGGGTTGCTGGGGCCCGTGCACGCTGGGATGGTGCTAGGTGTCGTTAGTGAACCACTGGTACGCCGCGCTGGTCACTAGGGCCCATGCGCGCTGGGAAGGTGGCAGGTGTCGCTTGGCGAGTCGCTGGGACCCCGCGAGAAGTCGCTGGGGCAAGCCAGCGCCTGGGAAGGTGGCAGGTGTCGTTTGGTGAGCTGCTGGGACCCTGCACGGGGTCGATGGGGACCGTGCGCACTGGGAAGGTGCCACCTGTCGCTTTCACGAGCCGCTGGGACCACCCTCACTGAGTCGCTGGGCCTGTGCGCACGCTGGGAAGTGCAAGGTGTTGTTTAGTGAGCGCTGGTACGCCGCGCTGGGTCCCCAGGGCCCATGCGCCGCTGGGGGAAGGTGGCAGGTTTCGCTTGGCGAGCAGCTGGGACCCTACTAGGGTCGATGGGGCCTGTGCTTGTACAGGGAAGGTGCCAGGTGTCTTCTGGCGAGCCGCTGGGACCCCTCTCACAGGGTCGCTGGGGCCCCTTGCACACGGTGGGAAGGTTGCAGGTGTCGCTTTGCAGCCGCTGGTACCACTTTTGTGGCGGGGGTCTGGGGCCCGTCGCGCACGCTGGAAGGTGGCAGGTGTTGTTTAGTGAGCCGCTGGTACGCCGCGAGGGGTCACTGGGGCCGTGTGCAGCTGGGAAGGTGGCAGGTGTCGCTTGGCGAGCCGCTGGGACCATCCTGAAGGGGTCACTGGGGCGGTGTGTGCTCCGGGAAAGTGGCAGGTGTCGTTTGGCGAGCCCGAAAGGACGCCGCGGGGTCACTGGGGCGGTGCACGCTGGGAAGGTGGCAGGTGTCGTTTGGCGAGCCACTGGGACCCCGCAGGGGTCGATGGGGCCCATGGGCACGCTGGGAAGGTGGCCGGTGTCGTTAGGCGAACCGCTGAGACCCAGCGAAAATGGACGCTGGGGCCAGTGTGCGCTGGGAAGGTGCCAGGTGTCATTTGGCGAGCCGCTGAGACCCCGTCCGGGTCGATGGGGTCCAGGCGCCGTTTTGGAAGGTGGAAGGTGTCGTTTGGCTGAAGTCGCTGGGGACCCAGTCCGGCCGCTGGGGCTGGTGCGCCGCTGGGAAAGTGACAGGTGTCGCTTTGAGTCAGTCACCACGACCAATGGGGTCGCTAGCCTGTGCCGGGCTGGGAAAGTGCCAGGTGTCGTTTAGAACAGTTGGTACGCGCCGCAGGGTCCCCAGGGCCCATGCACGGCTGGAACGTGGCACACATGTCGCTTGCTTTGAGCCGCTGGGACCGCCGAGAAGTCGCTGGGGCCGTTGTGCGCCCTGGGGAAGGTGGCAGGTGTCGTTTATGAGTCGCTGTACTCCCCGCTGCGGTCGCTGGAGTCCGTGGTGCGCCTGGGAAGGTGACAGGTGTCGTTTGGCGAGTCGCTAAACCCGCTGATGACTGGGGTCCATGCGCGCATGCGTAAGGTGGCAGCTGTCGCTTGGCGAGCCGCGACCCCACATGGGTCGCTGGAGCCATCAGCCGGGCTGGGAAGGTGGCAGGTGTCGTTTGGCGAGTCGCTGGGACCCCCATGCAGGTTGCTGGGGCCTGTGCGCACGCTGGGAAGGTGCAAGGTGTTGTTTAGTGAGCCGCTGGTACGCTGCGCCGGGTCCCAGGGTCCATGCGCGCTGGGAAAGGTGGCAGGTGTCGTTTGGCGAGCAGCTGGGACCCCACTAGGGTCGATGGGGCCTGTGCTTGTACAGGGAAGGTGCCAGGTGTCTTCTGGCGAGCCGCTGGGACCCCTCTCACAGGGTCGCTGGGACCCGTGCGCACGCTGGGAAGGTTGCAGGTGTCGCTTTACGAAATATTGGTACCACCCTTATGGGGTCGCTGGGGCCCGTGCGCACGCTGGGAAGGTGGCAGGTGTCGTTTGGCGAGCCGCTGGGAACCCGGTGCGGGGTCGCTGGAGTCGGGCGCCGCGCGCGAAGGTGGCGGTGGCAGGTGTCGTTAGACGAATCGCTGGGACCCGCTGGGTCGCTTGGAGCCTGGGTGCCTGGGAATTTGGCAGGTGTCGCTTACGAGCTGGTTGAACCAGCATGGGGTCGCCAGTCCATGCCAAGACTGGGAAGGTGGCAGGTGTCGTTATTTAGTCATTGCGACCTCGCTGCGGGGTCGCTGGAGTCCGCGGCGACGCTTCGGTAAGGTGGCAGGTTTATTTCACGAGTCGCTACCCGCGCAGGGCCGCTTGGGCCTGCGGCGCCGCTTGGAAGGTGCTAGGTCGTATAGATGAACTACTGGTACGCTGCACGGGTCCCAGTCCATGCGCCGAAAAAAAAAAGCAGGTCGTTTATTGAGTCGCTGGTGAGGCCCGCTGGGTCCCCAGGGCCCAGGTGCGCCGCTGTGAAGTGGCAGGTGTCGCTTTGGCGAGCCGCTGGGACCATCCACTGGTCGATGGGGACCGGCGCGACGCTGGTAAGGTGGCAGGTGTCGTTTACGAGCTGTTATCTCCTCAAGACAGGGCCGCTGGGGCCCGTGGCGCCGCACTGGAAGGTGCTAGGTGTCGCTTAGTGAACCTGGTACGCTGCGCTGGGTCCCTAGGCCCATGCCGCTTGGGAAGATGCCAGGGTGTCATTTACGAGTCGCTGGGACCCCAGAAGTCGCTGGGGTCAAGCAGCGCTTAGAAGGTGGCAGTTGTTATTTTATGAAATGCTGGGACCCCGCACGGGTCAATGGGACCGTGCACGCCAAGCTGGGAAGGTGGAAGGTGTCGCTTCATGAGCGCTTGGACCACCAACGAGGTCGCTGGGGGCCAGCACGTGCGCTGGGAAGTTGGCAGGTGTCGTTGGGCGGGCTGCTGGGACCCCGTGCAGGGTAGCTGGAGCCGATGCGCACGCTGGGAATGTGCCAGGTGTCGTTTAGTGAGCCGCTGGTGCGCTGCGCCGGGTCAATGGGGATGCGCCTGGGAAGGTGGCAGGTGTCGCTTGGCGAGCCGCTGGAACCCTGCTAGGGTCGATGGGCCCGTGCGTGTGCAGGGAAGGTGCCAGGTGTCGCCTGGCGAGCCGCTGGGACACCTCTCAGGGTCGCTGGGGCCGCGCGGGCGAGCTGGGAAGGTGGCAGGTGTCGCTTGGCGAGCCGCTGGGACCATCCCCAAAAGGGTCACTGGGGCGGTGTGTGCTCGGGAAAGTGGCAGGTGTCGTTTGGCGAGTCATTGGGACCCCCGCGGGGTCACTGGGGCGGGTGTGCACGCTGGGAAGGTGGCAGGTGTGGTTTGGCGAGCCGCCAGGACCATCCTAAAGGGTCACTGGGGCGGTGTGTGCTCCGGGAAAGTGGCAGGTGTCGTTTGGCGAGCCGCTGGGACCCCGTGCGGGGTCGCTGGGGACCATGCGCACGCTGGGAAGGTGGCAGGTGTCGTTTGGCGAGCCGCTGGGACCATCCTCAAGGGGTCACTGGGGCCGGTGTGTGCTCCGGGAAAGTGGCAGGTGTCGTTTGGTGAGCATGGGACCCCGTCTTGGGGTCACTGGGGCCGTGTGCACGCCGAAGGTGGCAGGTGTCGCTTGGCGAGCCGCTGGGACCATCCTCAAGGGGTCACTGGGGCCGGTGTGCTCCGGAAAGTGGCAGGTGTCGTTTACGAGCCGCTGGGACCCCGGCGGGTCGCTGGACCATGCGCACGCTGGGAAGGTGGTGGTGTCGCTTAAGAATGGTTGGGAACCCGCTGGGTCGATGGGGCCCATGGGCACGCTGGGAAGGTGGCCGGTGTCGTTAGGCGAACCGCTGAGACCCCGCGAAAAGGATCGGTGGGGCCAGTGTGCCGCTGGGAAGGTGCCAGGTGTCATTTGGCAAGCCGCTGGGACCCAGCTCGAGGTCGTTGGGGGGCTGGCGCGGCCAGGGAAAAAATGACAGGTGTCGCTTTGAGGCAGCCACCACGCATGAGGTCGCTGATCCCGTGCGCGCACAGGAATGGGGCAGGTGTCGCCAAAGCCGTCACACCCCCCGGGTCGCCTGTGGCCGAAGGTGCCAGGTGTCATTTGGCAGCCCGCTGGGACCCAGCTCGAGGTCATTGGGGCTGGTGCGCCGCGCTGGGAAAACTGACAGGTGTCGTTGGAGGTCGCTGCGACCACGCGATGTGGTCGCTGGATCCCGGCGCCGCGCTCAGGAATGGCAGGTGTCGCTGGCATTGACTGGCCCCCGCTGGGTCGTTGGGGCCTGTGCGGCGTGCTGGGAAGGAGGTGCCAGGTGTCGTTTAGAACCGGCCAGGCGCTGCGCATGAGGTCCCTAGGGATTGCGCACGCCGCTTGGAAAGTGGCAGATGTCGCTTAAGCGAAGTCCGCTGAGGATCCACTGTCGAAGGAGGGGTCGCCCGTGGAGCACGCTGGGAAGGCGGTGTCGTTTGGCGAGCTGTTCGGACCCCTGCATGTGGTCGATGGGGACGTCGGCGCTGGCTGGGAAGTTGGTGGAAGGTGTCGCTTCATGAGTCAGCTTAACCTGTCCCCCACGGGTTGCTGGGGCCCGCCGCCGCTTGGAAGGTGTCGGTTGGCGGGTCGCTGGGACCCAGCACAGGGTAGCTGGAGCCGTGCGCACTCTGGGAATGTGCCAGGTGTTGTTTAGTGAGCCGCTGGTATGCTCTGGGGTCCCTAGGGCCCATGCGCGCCGCGCTGGGAAAGTGGCAGGTGTCGCTTGGCGAGTCAGCTGGGACCCCGCGAGGGTCACTGGGGCCGGTGCACGCTGGGAAGGTGGCAGGTGTCGCTTACGAGCCGCTGGGACCATCCTCAAAAAGGGTCACTGGGGCAATGTGTGCTCCGGGAAAGTGGCAGGTGTCGCTTGGCGAAAGTCGCTGGGACCCCGTCTTGGGGTCGCTTGGGGTCCGTCTTGCCAGCGGAAAGGTGGCAGGTTCGTTTTACGAGTCACTGGGACCCCTCACGGGACGGTGGGACCCTTCCGTGTGCTGGGAAGGTGCCAGGTGTCGTCTGGCGAGTCGCTGGGGACTCTCTCACAGGGTCGCTGGGGCCCGGCGCCAGCTGGGAAGGTGGAAGGTTTGTTTGGCGAGCCGCTGGGACCACCCCATGGGGTCGCTGGGGACCATGCGCACGCCTGGAAGGTGGCAGGTGTCGCTTTGGCGAGCCGCTGGGGAACCCTCGCTGGGTCGATGGGGCCCGTGGGCACGCTGGGAATGTGGCAGGTGTCGTTTGGCGAGCCGCTGGGACCCGTCGGGGTCGATGGGGGGTCCATGGGCACGCTTAGGAAGGTGGCGGTGTCGTTAAGGCGAACCCGCTGAGACCCCGCGAGCGGAACGGTGGGCCAGTGCGCGCTGGAAGGTGCCAGGTGTCATTTGCGAGCCGCTGAGACCCCGTCCGGGTCGATGGGGTCCGGTCGCCCCACGCTGCATGGAAGGTGGAAGGTGTCGTTTGGCGAGCCGCTGCGACCACGCATGTGGTCGCTGGATCCGTAAGACGCAGGGAATGTGGCAGGTGTCGCTGGCGTCAGCTGGCCCCCGCGCGGGTCGTTATTGGGGCCTGTGCGCCCGCTGGGAAGGTGCCAGGAAATGTTTAGTGAACCGCTGAAAAGCCATGCCGAGGTCCCTAGGGATTATGCACGCGCTTGGAACGTGGCAGATGTCGTTATTGGCGAGTCAGCTGAGACCCCGCGAGGGGTCGCTTGAGTCCGTGGAGCACGCTGGGAAGGTGGCAGGTGTCGCTTTGGCGAGCTGCTCGGACCCGCACGTGGTCTATGGGGACCGTGCGCGCGCTGGGAAGGTGGAAGGTGTCGTTTTCGATCCACTTGGACCACCGGGCATGGGTTGCTGGGGCCCGGCGCGCCGCTGGGAAGTTGGCAGGTGTCGTTTGGCGGGCGCTGGGACCCCGCGCGAGGGTAGCTGGAGCCCGTCGCACTCTGGGAATGTGCCAGGTGTCGTTTAGTGAGCCGCTGGTACGCGCGAGGGGTCACTGGGGCGGTGTGCACGCTGGGAAGGTGGCAGGTGTCGTTTGGCGAGCCGCTGGGACCATCCTCAAAGGGTCACTGGGGCCGGTGTGCTCCGGGAAAGTGGCAGGTGGCATTTGGCGAAAGCCACTGGGACCCGTCTTGCGGGTCACTGGGGCGGTGTGCACGCTGGAAGGTGGCAGGTGTCGTTTACGAGCCGCTGGGACCATCCTCAAAAGGGTCACTGGGGCCGTGTGTGCTCGAAAGTGGCAGGTGTCGATTGGCGAGGCGCTGGGACCCCATCGCGGGTCGCTGTGGTCCGTCGGCGCGCTGGCGGAAAGGTGGCAGGGGGAGGTGCGCCGCGTGCTGGGAAGGTGGCAGGTGTTGTTTGG
The DNA here is from genome assembly GCA_036884735.1 of Huso huso. Taxonomy (NCBI): domain Eukaryota; kingdom Metazoa; phylum Chordata; class Actinopteri; order Acipenseriformes; family Acipenseridae; genus Huso; species Huso huso. The sequence continues at coordinate 53,342 of JAHFZB010000312.1, forward strand.
CGAGTCGCTGGGACCTCTCTCACAGGGTCGATGGGACCCATGCGCGCTTGAATGTGGCAGGTGTCGCTTGGTGAGCCGCTGGGACCCCGCGCAGGGTCGCTGAGGCCATGCTGGGAAGGTGGCAGGTGTTATTTGGCGAGGCTGGGACCCCTACACGGGTGGCTAGGGCCCGCGCTGGGAAGGTGCAGGTGTCGTTGGCGAACCCTGCGGAGTCGCTGGGGCCGGTGCGCGCGCTGGGAAGGTGGCAGGTGTTGTTTGGCGAGCCGCTGGGACCCGTGCAGGGGTCGCACAGCCCGTCTTGCGCTGGGAAGGTGGCGCTGTCGTTTGAGAGCCGCTGATCCGGCCTGAGTCGCTAGCTGGGGCGCACGCTGGGGAGGTGCCAGGTGTCTTTTGGTGAGCCGCTGGGACCCCGTGCGGGGACGCTGGGGGAGGTGCGCGTGCTGGGAAGGTGGCAGGTGTTGTTTGGCGAGTCGCTGTGACTCCGCGCGGGGTCGCTGGGGCCCGTGCGCACGCTGGGAAGGTGGCAGGTGTCGTTTAGTGAGCCGCTGGTACGCTGCGTGGGGTCCCTAGGGCCCATGCGCGTGCTAGGAAGGTGGCAGGTGTCGTTTGCCGAGGCGCTGGGACCCAGCTCGGGGTCGTTGGGGCTGGTGCGCGCGCTGGGAAAGTGACAGGTGTCGTTTGGAGAGCCGCTGCGACCACGCATGTGGTCGCTGGATCCCGTGCGCGCACAGGGAATGTGGCAGGTGTCGCTTGGCAAGCCGCTGGCCCCCCCGCGCGGGGTCGTTGGGGCCTGTGCGCGCGCTGGGAAGGTGCCAGGTGTTGTTTAGTGAACCGATGGCCCGTCAGGTCTTATGCACGCCATTGAAGGTGGCAGGTGTCGTTTGGCGAACCCTGAGACCTGGAGTCGCTGGGAGCGTGTCGAGCTGGGAAGGTGGCAGGTGTCGTTTGGCGGGCCGCTGGGACCCCGCTACAGGGTAGCTGGGTCGCTCTGGGAATGTGCCAGGTGTCGTTTATGAGCCGTTGGCACGCCCGCGGGGGTCACTGGGGCGGTGTGCACGCTGGGAAGGTGGCAGGTGTCGTTTGGCGAGCCGCTGGGACCATCCCCAAAGGGTCACTCGGTGTGTGCTCTGGCAGGTGTCATTTGCGAAATGGGGACCCCGTGGGGGGTGTGCACGCTGGGAAGGTGGCAGGTGTCTTTTGGTGAGCCGCTGGGACCATCCCCAAGGGTCACTGGGGCCGGTGTGTGCTCCGGGAAGTGGCAGGTGTCGATTGGCGAGCCATGGGACCCCGTCAGGGGTCGCTGGGGTCCGTCTTGTGATGGAAAGGTGGCAGGGGAGGTGCGTGCTGGGAAGGTGGCAGGTGTTGTTTGGCGAGTCGCTGGGACCTCTCTCACAGGGTCGATGGGACCCATGCGCGCTTGGAATGTGGCAGGTGTCGTTTGGTGAGCCGCTGGGACCCCCGCGAGGGTCGCTGAGGCCATGCTGGGAAGGTGGCAGGTGTTATTTGGCGTCGCTGGGACCCCACACGGGTGGCTAGGTCCGCGGCTGGGAAGGTGGCAGGTGTCGCTTTGGCGAACCCTGCGTGGAGTCGCTAAGGGGGACGGTGCAGGCGCTGGGAAGGTGGCAGGTGTTGTTTGGCGAGCCGCTGGGACCCCGTGCAGGGTCGCTACAGCCCGTCTTGCCGGGCTGGGAAGGTGGCAGGTGTCGTTTGGAGAGCCGCTGGGATCCCGCCTGGAGTCGCTAGTCTGTGGCGCACGCTGGGAGGTGCCAGGTGTCTTTGGTGAGCCGCTGGGACCCGCATGGGACGCTGGGAGGTGCGCGGCTGGGAGGTGGCAGGTGTTGTTTGGCGAGTCGCCAGACCCGGCTGGGTCGCTTGGGCCCGTGCGACGCTGGGAAGGTGGCAGGTGTCGTTAGTGAGTCGCTGGTACGCCGTGGGGGTCCCTAGGGCCCATGCGCCGGCTAGGAAGGTGGCAGGTGTCGCTTGTCGAGGCTGGGACCCAGCTCAGGTCGTTGGGGCTGGCCATGGGAAAGTGACAGGTGTCGCTTTGAGACGCTGGGACCACGCATGTGGTCGCTGGATCCCGCGCACGCAGGGAATGTGGCAGGTGTCGCCATAAGCCGTCGCTGGCCCCCGCTGGGTCGTTAGCCTGTGCGCCGCTGGGAAGGTGCCAGGTGTGTTTAGTGAACCGGGTAGGCCGCGGCGAGGTCAGTAGGGATTATGCACGCGCGCTTGAACGTGGCAGATGTCGTTTGGCGAAGCCGCTGAGACCCGCGAGGGTCGCTGGGGCCCGTGAGCACGCTGGGAAGGTGGCAGGTGTCGCTTGGCGGGCCGCTGGGACCCCGCTAAAGAGGGTGGCTGGAGCCCGTGGCGCACTGGGAATGTGCCAGGTGTCGTTTAGTGAGTCACTGGTCAGCTGCGTCAGGTCCCTGGGCCCGTACGCGCGCTGGGAAAGTGGCAGGTGTCGTTTGGCGAGCCGCTGGGACCCCGCGAAGGGTCACTGGGGCCGGTGTGCACGTTGGGAAGGTGGCAGGTGTCGTTTGGCGAGCAGCTGGAACCCGCTTTAGGGTCGATGGGGCCCGGCACGCTGCTGGGAAGGTGGCAGTGTCGCTTGGCGAGCCGCTGGGACCATCCTCACGGGTCGATGGGGCACCGTGTTGCACGCTGGGAAGGTGGCAGGTGTTCGCTTGGCGAGCCGCTGGGAACCCGCACGGGGTCGCTGTGGTCCATGCGCGCGCTGGGAAGGTGGTAGGTGTCGTTTGGCGTGCCGCTGGGACCCGCCGAGGGGCTCACTGGGGCCGTGTGCACGCTGGGAAGGTGGCAGGTGTCGTTTGGCGAGCAGCTGGAACCCTGCTAGGGTTGCTGGGGCCCGTCTGCTGGGAAGTTGGCAGGTGTCGTTTGGCGGGCGCTGGGACCCCGCATTAGGGTAGTCTGGAGCCCGTCGCACCTGGGAATGTGCCAGGTGTTGTTTAGTGAGCCACAGGTATGCTTACTGGGTCCCTAGGGCCCACGCGCCGCTGGGAAAGTGGCAGGTGTCGTTTGGCGAGCCGCTGGGACCCCGCGAGGGGTCACTGGGGCCAGTGCGCTGGGAAGGTGGCAGGTGTCGTTTGGCGAGCCACGCTGGGACCATCCTCAAGGGGTCACTGGGGCGGTGTGTGCTCGGGAAAGTGGCAGGTGTCGTTTGGCGAGCCGCTGGGACCCGTCTTGGGGTCGCTGGGGTCCGTCTTGCATGATGGAAAGGTGGCAGGTTTTGGTTTGGCGAAGTCACTGGGACCCCTCACCGGGGGCGGTGGGACCCTTCCGTGTGCTGGGGAAGGTGCCAGGTGTCGTCTGGCGAAGTCGCTGGGACCTCTCTCACAGGGTCGCTGGGGCCCGTCTTTATAGGGAAGGTGGAAGGTTTCGTTTGGCGAGCCGAGGGACCACCCTCACCGCTGTCGCTGGGGACCATGCGCACGCTGGGAAGGTGGCAGGTGTCGCTTGGCGAGCCGTTGGGAACCCGCTGCGGGGTCGATGGGGCCCATGGGCACGCTGGGAAGGTGGCAGGTGTCGTTTGGCGAGCCGCTGGGACCCCGTCTTGGGTCGATGGGGACCAGGGCACGCTGGGAAGGTGGGTCGTGTCGTTAGGGCTTAACAGAGACCCCGCGAAGGATCTGGGGGGCCAGTGCGGCGCTGGGAAGGTGCCAGGTGTCATTTGGCGAGCAGCTGAGACCCCGCCCGGGTCGATAGGAGGTAAGTTGCTCTGCTGGGAAGTTGGAAGTGCTCGTTTAGCGAGCCGCTAGCTGGCCCCAGCAGCAGGTCAAGGGGCCTATCTTTCGCTGGGGAAGGTGCCAGGTGTCGTTTAGTGAACCAGACACGCTTCTGCGAGGTCCCTAGGGATTATACACGCCGCTTGGAACGTGTGGCAGATGTCGCTTGGCGGGCAGTCGCTGAGACCCCAGCGAGGGGGTCCCTGGGGCCCCAGCACGCTAGGGAAGGTGGCAGGTGTCGTTTGGCCATTTAGCCGCTCGGACCCCGCACGTGGTCCATGGGGACCCGTCGCGGCGCTGGGAAGGTGGAAGGTGTCGTTTAGCGAGTCATTTGGACCACCGTCACTGGGTTGTTGAGGCCCAGTGGCGCTCTAGAAGTTGGCAGGTGTCGCTTGGCCGGGCCGCCCCTGGGACCCGCGCAGGGTAGCTGGAGCCCGCGCACTCTAGGGAATGTGCCAGGTGTCGTTTAGTGAGCCGCTGAGTACGCCGCGTGGGGCCACTGGGGCGGTGTGCACGCTGGGAAGGTGGCAGGTGTCGTTTGGCGAGCCGCTGGGACCATCCTCAAGGGGTCACTGGGGCCGTGTGTGCTCCGGAAAGTGGCAGGTGTCGCTTGGCGAGCCGCTGGGACCCCGTCTTGGGTCACTGGGGCCGTGTGCACGCTGGGAAGGTGGCAGGTGTCGTTTGGCGAGCCGCTGGGACCATCCTCAAGGGGTCACTGGGGCGGTGTGTGCTCCGGAAAGTGGCAGGTGTCGATTGGCGAAGCCGCTGGGACCCCGCGCAGGGTCGCTGGGGTCCGTCTTGATGGAAAGGTGGCAGGGGGAGTGCGCGTGCTGGGAAGGTGGCAGGTGTTGTTTGGCGAGTCGCTGGGACCTCTCTCTCACAGGGTCGATGGGACCCATGCCTTTGGAATGTGGCAGGTGTCGTTTGGTGAGCTGCTGGGACCCCCGCGCAGGGGTCGCTGAGGCCATGCTGGGAAGGTGGCAGGTGTTATTTGGCGAGTCACTGGGACCCCACACGGGTGGCTAGGGCCCGTGCTGGAAGGTGGCAGGTGTCGTTGGCGAACCCTGCGCGGAGTCGCTGGACCTGTGCGAGCGCTGGGAAGGTGGCAGGTGTTGTTTGGCGAGCACTGGGACCCTGTGCAGGGTCGCTACAGCCACGTCACGCCCTGGGAAGGTGGCAGGTGTCGTTTGGAGAGCCGTTGGGATCCGGCCTGAGTCGCTAGTCCCGCGGCGCTGTCTGGGAGGTGCCAGGTGTCTTTGGTGAGCCGCTGGGACCCGTGCCCGGGGGGCAGGGGGGGAGGTGCGTGCTGGGAAGGTGGCAGGTGTTGTTTGGCGAGTCAGCCAGACTCCTTGCTGGTCGCTAGGGCCGCGCACACGCTGGGAAGGTGGCAGGTGTCGTTTAGTGAGTCACTGGTACACCGCGCGGGGTCCCTAGGGCCCATGCGCGTGCTAGGAAGGTGGCAGGTGTCGTTTGCCGAGGCCCTGGGACCCAGCTTCGGGTCGTTGGGGCTGGTCTTGTGGCTGGGAAAGTGACAGGTGTCGTTTGAGAGGCCGCTGCACCACGCATGTGGTCGCTGGATCCCGGGCGCCGCAGGGAATGTGGCAGGTGTCGTTTGGCGGCCGCTGGCCCCCACTTCCGTCGGTTGGGAACCTGTCGCGCACGCTGGGAAGGTGCCAGGTGTTGTTTAGTGAACCACGATGGTGGCTCGCGCGAGGTCAGTAGGGATTATGCACGCCGCTTGGAACGCGTGGCAGATGTCGTTTGGCGAGTCAGCTGAGACCCGCGAGGGGTCATGCTAGTCCCGTGAGCACGCTGGGAAGGTGGCAGGTGTCGGTTTGGCGGGGCAGCTGGGACCCCGCGCGCAGGGTAGCTGGAGTCCCGTCGCACTCTGGGAATGTGCCAGGTGTCGCTTTAGTGAGTCACAGGTCGCGCGCTGGGTCCCTAGGGCCCATCGCCGTTGGGAAAGTGGCAGGTGTCGTTTAGAGCAGCTGGGACCCCTTGAGGGTCACTGGGGCCGGTGTGCACGTTGGGAAGGTGGCAGGTGTCGTTTGGCGAGCAGCTGGAACCCTGCTAGGGGTCGATGGGGCCCGTGCACGTGCTGGGAAGGTGGCAAGTGTCGTTTGGCGAGCCGCTGGGACCATCCTCACGGGTCGATGGGTACCGTCGCACGCTGGGAAGGTGGCAGGTGTTCGCTTGGCGAGCCGCTGGGAACCCGCACGGGGTCGCTGTGGTCCATGCGCGCGCTGGGAAGGTGGTAGGTGTCGTTTGGCGTGCGCTGGGACCCCGCGAGGTCACACTAAGGCCGGTGTGCACGCTGGGGAAGGTGGCAGGTGTCGTTTGGCGAGCAGCTGGAACCCTGCTAGGGGTCGATGGGGCCCGTGCACGTGCTGGGAAGGTGGCAAGTGTCGTTTGGCGAGCCGCTGGGACCATCCTCACGGGGTCGATGGGTACCGTGCGCACGCTGGGAAGGTGGCAGGTGTTCGTTTGGCGAGCCGCTGGGAACCCGCACGGGGTCGCTGTGGTCCATGCGCGCGCTGGGAAGGTGGTAGGTGTCGTTTGGCGTGCCGCTGGGACCCCACGCTGGGACCCCACGCTGGGTCGCTGGGGCCCGTGCGTGCGTTTGGAAGGTGCCAGCTGTCGTTTGGCGATCCGCTGGGACTCCGCGAGAGGTCACTGGGGCCGGTGTGTGCTCTGGGAAAGTGGCAGGTGTCGTTTGGCGAGCCGCTGGGACCCCGTGCAGGGTCGCTGGGGTCCGTGCGCGCGATGGAAAGGTGGCAGGTTTTGTTTGGTGAGTCACTTGGATCCCGCACAGGGACGGTGGGACCCTTGCGTGTGCTGGGAAGGTGACAGGTGTCGTCTGGTGAGCCGCTGGGACCCCTCTCACAGGGTCGCTGGGGCCCGTGTGCGCGCTGGGAAGGTGGCAGGTGTGGTTTGCGGCCGCTGGGACCACCCTCATGGGGTCGCTGGGGTCCCGTCTTGTGCCGCTGGGAAGGTGGTAGGTGTCGTTTGGAGTGCCGCTGGGACCCCACGCTGTGTTGCTGGGGCCAGTGCGCACAGTTGGAAGGTGCCAGGTGTCATTTAGTGAGTGGCTGGGACCCTGCGCGGGGTCGCTGGGGCCCGTGTGTGCGTTGGGAAAGTGGCAGGTGTCGTTTGGCGAGCCACTGGGACCCTGCCCGGGGTCGATGGGGACCGTCGGAAGCGCGTAGGGAAGGTGCCAGGTGTCATTTGGCGAGCCACTGGGACCACCCTCAAGGGGTCGCTGGGGCCGTCTTGCACGCTGGGAAGGTGGCCGGTGTCGCAGGGGCGAACCGCTGAGACCCCGCGAGCGACGCTGGGGCCAGTGTGCGCGCTGGGAAGGTGCCAGGTGTCATTTGGCGAGCCGCTGGGACCCTGCCCGGGGTCGATGGGGTCCGTGCGCGCGCTGGGAATGTGGCAGGTGTCGTTTGGCAAGCCGCTGGGACCCTCTTGGGGGGTCGTTAGCCTGTGTCTCACGCTTGGAAGGTGCCAGGTGTCGTTTAGTGAACCGCTGGTACCCTGCGCGAGGTCCCTAGGGCCCATGCACGCGCTTGGAACGTGGCAGATGTCGTTTGGCGAGCCGCTGAGACCCCGCGAGGGGTCGCTGGGGCCGGTGTGCACGGTGGGATGGTGGCAGGTGTCGTTTGTCGAGCAGCTTGGACCCTGCCCGGGGTCGATGGGGACCGTGCGAGCGCTGGGAAGGTGCCAGGTGTCGTTTGGCAAGCCGCTGGGACCACACTCGTAATGGGGTCGCTGGGAACCGTGAGCATGCTGGGAAGGTGGCAAGTGTCGTTCCGCGAGCCGCTGGGACCCTGCCCGGGGTCGTTGCGGCCCGTGCGCGTGCTGGGAAGGTGCCAGGTGTCGTTTGGCGAGCCGCTGAGACCCTGCCCGGAGTCGATGGGGCCCATGCGTGCTTGGAAAGTGGCATGTGTGTCGTGTTGCGAGCCGCTGGGACCCCGAGGGGTCGCTGGGCGGTTTGTCCATGGGAAGGTGGCAGGTGTCGTTTGGAGAGCCGCTGGGACACGCCGCGGAGTCGCTGGGGCCAGTGCGTGCAATAGAAACGTGGCAGGTGTTGTTTGGCGAGCCGCTGCAACCCCGCGCTGGGTTGCTGGAGCCCGCGCGAGTGCTAGGAATGTGACAGCTGTCATTTGGTGAGCCGCTGGGAACCCGCGCGGGGTCGCTGAGGCCCATGCTGGGAAGGTGGCAGGTGTTATTTGGCGAGCCGCTGGGACCCCGCGAGGGGTCGCTAGGGCCCGTGCTGGGAAGGTGGCAGGTGTTATTTGGCGAGCCGCTGGGACCCCGTGGTCGTGCGCTACAGCCCGATGTCTTGGCTGGGAAGGTGGCATGTGTTGTTTGAGAGGAGCTGCGACCGGCCTGAGTCGCTGGGGCCCGTCTTGGGACGCGGGGGAGGTGCGCACGCTGGGAAGGTGGCAGGTGTCGTTTGGCGAGACGCTGTGTCTCCGCTGGGCGCTGGGGCCGTGCGACGCTGGGAATGTGGCAGGTGTCGTTTGGTGAGCCGCTGGGACCCCGCGCAGGGTCGCTGAGGCCATGCTGGGAAGGTGGCAGGTGTTGTTTGGCGAGCCGCTGGGACCCCACACGGGGTGGCTAGGGCCCGTGCTGGGAAGGTGGCAGGTGTCGTTTGGAACCCCTCTCGCGCGGAGTCGCTGGGGGCGGTGCGGCGCTGGGAAGGTGGCAGGTGTTGTTTGGCGAGCCGCTGGGACCCCGCCGCGGTAGGGTCGCCCCTAGCCTGTCCGCGCCGCTTGGGAAGGTGGCAGGTGTCGTTTGGAGAGCCGCTGGGATCCGGCCTGGAGTCGCTGGGGCCCGTGCGCACGCTGGGGAGGTGCCAGGTGTCTTTTGGCGAGCACTTTGGGACCCGGCGGGGACGCTGGGGGAGGTGCGCGTGCTGGGAAGGTGGCAGGTGTTGTTTGGCGAGTCGCTGTGACTCCGCGCGGGGTCGCTGGGGCCCGTGCGCACGCTGGGAAGGTGGCAGGTGTCATTTGGCGAGCCGCTGGGACTCCGCGAAGGGTCACTGGGGCGGGTTTGCGCACTGGGAAGATGGCAGGTGTCGTTTGGAGAGCCGCTGGGTCCCGCTGCAGAGTCGCTGGGGCCCGTGCGCACGGGGAAGTTGGCAGGTGTCGTTTGGCGAGCCGCTGGGACCCTGCCCGGGGTCGATGGGGTCCGTACGTGCGATGGAAAGGTGGCAGGTGTTGTTTGGCAAAATGCTGAGACCCCACGAGGGGTCGCTGGGGCCGGCGTGCGCGCTGGGAAGATGGCAGGTGTCGCTTGTAGAGCCGCTGGGTCCTGCTGCAGAGTCGCTGGGGCCCGTGCGCGCGGTGAAGTTGGCAGGTGTCGTTTGGCGAGACACAGGGACCCCGCGCGGGGTCTCTGGGGTCCGTGCGTGCGGTGGAAAGGTGGCAGGTGTTGTTTGGCGAGCCACTGGGACCCAGGTCTTGGTCACTGGGGCTGGTGCGCGCGCTGGGAACGTGGCAGGTGTTGTTTGGCGAGCCGCTGGGACACCGCGCAGGGTCGCTGGGGCCGGTGCGCACGCTGGGAAGGTGGCAGGTGTCATTTGGCGAGCTACTGGGACCCCGCACGGGGTCGTTGGGACCCGTGCGCGCTGTGGAGGTGCCAGGTGTCGTTTAGTGAGCCACTGGTACGCTGCGCGGGGTCTTTAGGGCCCATGCGCGCGCTGGGAAGGTGGCAGGTGTCGTTTGGTGAGGCGCTAGGACCCCGCTGGGAAGGAATGAAACCTAAGGAACAACTGTATGAAACCAGAACAACAACAACAAGAACAACAACATCATCATCATCAAATAAAAATAATAGAATCATTTTAGCCTAGCTCAGGGCAGCCACGTGTCATAATGTTGTCAAGTGTGGGAATTAGCTCAAATGGTAGAGCTCATTAGCATGCGAGAAGTAGCGGGATTGATACCCGCATTCTCCAATGGATGCTCTTTCTTTAATAAATGGTTGGAAAATGTTCAATCTGGTCTTATTTCAGAACAATCATTTCATTCCAACAGCTGTAAAATAGTGTATTAAAATAAAAAAACACAGAAGATGCCCCCTCTGAGGATCAAACTCAAGATTATGAGACTGACACGCTAAGGAGGCAGAGACACCTTGTGGTCGCCATTTATCAAATTTCCAAAGCCGAGGGAAAACACGCATACAACAAAAGTCGTGAGCCAGGCAGGAGTCGAACCTACAATCTTCTGATGTGTAGTCAGATTATCCATTGTGCCACTGGCCCCTGTGTTCTGGAAGCACTGTTGTTGAAGCTGACACCCTGGAATCCTTCGAGAAGGTGCTTGATGAGATTCTGGGATCAATAAGCTACTATCAATAAGATGGGCTGAATGGCCTCCTCTTATTTGTAAACTTTCTTATGTTCTTATACCTATTCTATCATCATCCACAGTCAAATTTATCTTCAAACTCACCCTCACACAAAAATGATGACGTACAATAAACCTGGACATCTTGAACAAAAATGAACCAGTACACAGTGTAGCATTAGCATTAAGAAATGTGGCGCCTGCTATACTTAATTGGATGGCTGTGACAGAGAGAGAAAGAATTCAAACTGTAAATCTCCCTCCCGACCAAAGAAGGCGCTTGGTAAGGTGGATCGTATGCTTCCTCCTAGATGGACTGCCTTGACGGTAGGCGAAACCGGAAGGTGACCATATTAGGGGAGCGCGTGTTGCATGTACCTGGAAGGATTCCATTGCAATCAGCTGCGGGGCGGGCCCCTATTGGAGAAACCATGGCAACGGGTTGCTTGCAGGGAGGAGGTTCTGGGTACAAAGGGGAAGCAGCTACGTTAGTACGCCCTTGCGCTGATGACGATATTCAGCCGGAGCCTGTGTGTTTGTTATTGTTTTTGTGTCGTTATCAGAGGAGGTGAGAGTCGGGAGCTGCAGCCGCGAGCCAGCATTAGACCCGGAGCACGCCCCTCACAGCACAACACAGCACAGCACCAGCACTCCACGACCCGGAAGAAAGAGCACAGTTTCGTGCGGAGGATTGTGGTTCAGGAGTGTCATTCTTTTGTTATTAAGGACTGTAACCCTGCCGTGTTCCCCCCGATACCATCGCTGGCAAAAGGGGGGGGGGGTTATTATTATTTATTGTAATTATTGAAATTAAAAACACAGACGTTTTTGGGAGAACTCTGGTCTGGACATTGCCTTTATTATCACCACTCACATCCTGTTCACAAGTGGTGTCAGAAACGGGATTTTACAATGGACCCTGCAGCACTGAACACCATGATGGAGGCTCAGGCACGGAGGCATGAAGAGACCTTGGCAGCCCGATGGAGGAGGATGAATGCCATGTTCCTCGCGGCCAACCAGAGGAGGGAACCGGTGGCCGAACCAGCAGTAGCGCCTCCGAAACCTAAAGTGGTGAAGATGTCGCTGGAGGATGATCCCGAGGCCTATTTAACATCCTTTGAAAGGCAGGCGACAGCAGCCCTATGGCCTCGGGAGTGGTGGGCTACCCAGCTGGGACCCAATCTGATCGGGGAAGCCCAGGCAGCCTACCACGCTTTAACCCATGAACAAGCCATGGATTACGATGTGGTAAAGAAAGCCATCCTTCAGCGACTGGACATCACGGAGGAGACGCACCGCCGCCGGTTCCGGGAGTACCAACGCCCCGAAGGAGTCCGACCCCGAGTAATGGCCCAGCAGTTGGTGGACCAGGTGACCCGGTGGCTCTGCCCTGGTGAACGCACAGCAGAGGAGGTGGCGGAGATTGTCACCATTGAACAATTTATACAGTTGCTGGGGCCAGAAGCCAGTAATTGGGTCAGCCGGCACCGGCCCACCACGCTGGACGCCGCGGTCAGGTTGGCTGAGGGGTACGAGGACTCTATGCCCACACCGCTGCCCACCCCGATACATCCCACGCCGACCTTCATCAGACCCAGGATGGCGGGCCCAAGGCCGGGGCCCCTTCACCCACACACACCCTTCACGTCTGGACCAGCACCCTCACGTTCCCCAACGGGTGGCCTCGCTCCACAACACTGGAGGCCGAGGTCAACCCCCAGCTGGGGTAGAACAGGGGCCCCCTCCCCGCTGTCAGGTCGGCAGCGGGACAATCAGGCTCCGTGGGCGCCTCTCCCTCTGGAATGTTACGGTGCCATGGGGCGCCACCTTGCCCGGAATTGCCCTCAGCAATGGAGTGTGGTGCGGCTTCGCATTATTTGGTACCGGCGACAGGTAAGTCCAGGGTAATGATTGGGAGGGACCTTGTATTGTTGATGTGCGGGTTGGTAATGTGAGCACCCACATTAGTGGACTCTGGGTGTGGTCAGACCTGATTTCGGAAACTCTTAGAAGGGGTACCTTGGTGGTCACGTGGGTTAGTGGTCATCTCCTGTATCCATGGAGATAACAAGGACTACCCCCTCACTAAATTAGATGTGACCATTGGTAGTCACACCCGCCGTGTAATTGTGGCGGTGGCAAAAAGGTTGCCATACCCTGTTATTTTAGGTCGAGACTGGCCATGTTTCGAAACAATTATAAACCAAAAGGTAGAGCCAGTCTCCGGTAAGACCATAGGAGCAGCGGGGAAACTATTGAGATATTTTTCCGCTGCATGCTGATCTGTTCCCCTCTCGGTTCCGCCCAAAAAAACTAAACGAGAGAGAAGGGTGGAAAAATGGGAGGGCGCATCAATGACACGAGGTTGGGGTTTGGTAGGAGACTCCTCCACATCTGATAAACACCAGGGAAAGGGAACTGGGATCCAGTGTGACCGACCGGGCCGGGTTACTGAGACCCCTAGTGCTGAGGCTACCATATCCCCGCCGATATACCAAAGTCTGGGACCGAGATGTTGATCTAGCGACGAGCAAAAAAATGATCCCACGCTGGCTAACCTCTGGGGCAGGTTCGGTCTCCATCGAGGGAAGGAAGTAGATGGCAACGGCCGCTCACATACCCTCACCACATTGTGCTTGGGCATTTGCTGTATAGAGTATCCCGAGCCCCGAGCACAGGGCAGACTGTAACACAGTTACTCGCCCTCAGTCTTTTCGACATGAGATCATGCGGTTGGCTCATGATGTCCCTTGTTCGGGCCACTTAGGCAGCGAAAAGACTCAGGAAACGAATATTGGCTCGATTTTACTGGGCGGGAGGTACAGTGAGGTGAAGCGGTATGTGGCAACCTGTAGAGAGTGCCAACAGGTAGCGCCGGGCGGGTTCGCCCGCCCCATTGGTTCCACTGCCCCTGATCAATATCCTCTTTGAACGCATTGCAATGGACATAGTGGGCCCATTGAGCCAGTCTGACTGTGGATATACGCATATTTTAGTAGTGGTGGACTACGCGACCAGATATCCAGAGGCAGTACCATTGAGGTCCACTAGTGCATTAGCGATTGCAAAAGAGTTAGTGCAGATCATAGCGAGAGTAGGATCCCCAAAGAAATTCTGACTGATCACGGAACTAATTTTATGTCACGGTGTTTAAAGGAACTGTATAAATTATTACAAATTCGATCCATTCGACCTCCGCTTATCACCCGCAATCGGATGGTTTGGTGGAACGTTTAATCGACATTGAAGCAGATGCTGAGGCGGTTTGTCAACCAGGAGCAAAAACATTGGGCTAAACTCTTCCCTACCTGATGTTTGCAGTGAGAGGTGCCTCAGAGCTCGACCGGTTTTCTCCCTTTGAGCTGCTGTAACGGGAGACAGCCACGAGGGGTCCTTGATCTTGTAAAGGAAGGATGGAGGAGCAAAATAAAGATGCTAAAACATAGTGAAATATGTAATTATGTTGAGAGATCGCCTGCAATTGGTTGGTCATTTGGCACACGAGAACTTAAAACAGGCTCAGCATCGGCAAGAGCAGCAGTACAATAAACAAGCACGGATTCGGACTTTTTCGCCAGGAGATAAGGTACTGCTGCTACTTCCCACTTCGGAGTCTAAACTGTACGCTAAGTGGCAGGGACCATATGAGGTGATGCGGGCAATTGGTAATGTAAACTACGAAATCAGACAACCCGATCGCCGGAACAAAACTGAAATTTACCATATTAATTTATTAAAACCCTACAATGAAAGGGAGGCCCTGTTTATAGCCAATGACAGTATAGAAGAGGATTTTGGTCCCTCTGTCAGTACACCAGCTACAGTTAACATTCGATGGGGGGGAACAGTTACTTCCTGATCAGAAGTGTGAACTCCGTGGGTTAGTGAAACAATTTGGTGATGTTTTTCTGACTTGCCTGGCAGAACTAATATGATTGAACATGCTATTATTACTCCCGCAGGTGTCAGGGTTCGAGAGAGACCGTATCGAATCCCGGAGAGTCGCAGGGGTGCCGTTGGCCAGGAGGTGAGGGATATGCTCGAGCTTGGAGTCATTGAGCCTTCCCGGAGCGAGTGGAGCAGCCCGATGGTGATGGTGCCTAAGAAGGACGGCTCCACTCGGTTCTGCGTGGATTTCAGAAAGGTTAATGCCATCTCCAAGTTTGATGCATATCCCATGCCTCGGTAGACGAGCTCCTCGACCGACTGGGAGGAGCGCGGTTGATTTCGACTTTGGATCTGACGGAAGGGATACTGGCAAATTCCACTAACCCAGAGTTCACAAGAGAAAACTGCTTTCTCTCTACCCCGGTGGCTTGTTCCATTTCCAGACCATGCCCTTTGGGTTGCATGGAGCCCGCCACCTTTCAGAGACTGATGGACCAGGTCCCTAGCGCCCCATCAGCAGTATGCCGCTGCATACATTGATGATGTGGTGATTTTCAGCTCTACCTGGAGAGAGCATATTATTAGACTTTCGGCCGCCCCACAGTCTCTGAGGGAGGCGGGCTGACGGCTAACCTGGGCAAGTGTGCATTCGCAAACAAGAAACCCAGTATCTTGGCTTCCTTATGGGTAATGGGCGGGTAAAGCCGATCGCTTCTAAAGTCCAGGCTCTAGTGGAGACGGCGATCCCGGAACCAAACCGCAGGTGAGATCACTATTGGGGTTAGCAGGCTATTATCGCCGCTTTATCCCCGAGTATGCCACCATAGTTAACCCCTTGGTAGAGCTCACCAAAAGACGGCTCCAAAATAGTTAAGTGGACAGGGGGTGTCAGGGGCCTTTGACACGATTAAGAGGAGACTATGCCAGGCCCCAGCACTTATTTCACCAGATTTCAGTAAGGAGTTCATCCTCCAGACCGATGCCTCCCAGATTGGTCTGGGGGCGGTCCTGTCCCAGCAAGTTGACGGGGTAGAACACCCGATTATTTACATGAGCAAAAAAATTGGCTCCACGGGAGATTAACTACTCCGTCATTGAGAAGGAGTGTTTGGCCATCAAATGGGCCACTCATGCCCTTCGCTATTACTTGCTGGGGCGTTCTTTCACTCTTGTCACTGATCATGCTCCTTTAAGGTGGTTGCATACGATGAAGGACAATAACGCTCGGATAACTCGGTGGTATCTGGCGCTGCAACCCTTCCACTATACAGTGAAACATCGTGCGGGTAAGGAGCATCAAAATGCAGATTTTTTTTCAAGGGAGGGGGGCCCATTGGGGAACTTAGAATTGGCCGAGTGTGCCTTCGGCATCACTCTGAGGGGTGAGATGTGTGACAGAGAGAGAAAGAATTCAAACTGTAAATCTCCTCCCACCAAAGAAGGCGCTTATTAAGGTGGATCGATATGCTTCCTCCTAGATGGACTGCCTTGACGGTAGGCGAAACCGGAAGGTGACCATATTAGGGGAGCGCGTAGTTGCATGTACCTGGAAGGATTCCATTGCAATCAGCTGCGGGCGGGCCCCTATTGAGAAACCATGGCAACGGGTTGCTTGCAGGGAGGAGGTTCTGGGTACAAAGGGAAGCAGCTACGTTAGTACGCCTTGCGCTGATGACGATATTCAGCCGGAGCCTGTGTGTTTGTTATTGTTTTTTGTGTCGTTATCAGAGGAGGAGGAGAGTCGGGAGCTGCAGCCATGAGCCAGCATTAGACCCGAGCACGCCCCTCACAGCACAACACAGCACAGCACCAGCACTCACCACGACCCGGAAGAAAGAGCACAGTTTCGCACGGAGGATTGTGGTTCAGGAGTGTCATTCTTTTGTTATTAAGGACTGTAACCCTGCCGTGTTCCCCCCGATACCATCGCTGGCAAAAGGGGGGGGGGGTTATTATTATTATTTATTGTAATTATTGAAATTAAAAACACAGACGTTTTTGGGAGAACTCTGGTCTGGACATTGCCTTTATTATCACCACTCACATCCTGTTCACAATGGCAGAAAACATGGCCAGGTTATCAACGTTTAATTGAAAGCTTATTAAGCATTTTAAAGTTACAAATGTAACTGTTTTAAGGTTTTGCTGGAAATGCTGAACGTTATTAACATCTTCATATATTCTGTTTACCATACACAACATATTAGTATTTATCCTTGCATCTGTTCTCCTATTTATCATGTTAATTGTTTTTAACGGTCCTTATAGCAATGGCCTGGTTCTATCTAATTGATTATCATTGTCTCATTAAACCATTTGGCTATTTCTTTATTACATGCACCTGACTGTTTTCAAGGGGAGAGTTAGTCTGGGGTAGAGGAGAGAGAAGGGTGTGGTTGCTGTGTGTGTTTGTTAGAAAAAGTATTTTCTAAGCTACTGCTTTTGAAGAATAAAAAAAACAACTTGGGTGGTTTTGCTGCTGTACTGCTTCCTGAATGCTGTGTGAGATCAAACCAATTTACTGATTTTTCTTGTGCTGGATTAATTTTTTATATATATACTGTATATATATATAGGTGAAAAAAGGAAGGAAAAAGTACAAACTATTCCTGGAAAGTCTAGACGGCAGCAGAAGATTGAACGCTTAGTTAGAGAAAGGAGACAGCTGAGGAAGCAATGGAG
>JAHFZB010000313.1:0-22704 GCA_036884735.1 Huso huso
CTTCGACACCAAAAAAAAGGCCTTTAAGTCCTGAACGCAGCTGCGCGTGCGCGGCAACTTCGCCTCGCTAAAACGCGCAGCTGCGCGCGCAGCACCTCGGATAAAACTACGCAGCTGCGCGTGCGGATGCGTTCCCCGTTCAAAACTGCATTTTACCATTTATATGCGCAAAACGACACCAAAAATGAAAGGCCTGCGCGGTCCTGAACGCAGCTGCTTGCGCGGCAACTTCGCCTAAAACTACGCAAAAACTACGCGCTGCTGCGCTACGCGGCTGCGTTCGCGTGTTCAAAACTGCATTTTACCATTTATATGCGCAAAACGACACCAAAATGAAAGGGCCTGCGCGGAACCTGAACGCAGCAATGCGCGTGCGCAGCAGCAACACCTGGGCTAAAACTACGCAGCTGCGCGTGCGGATGCGTTCCCGTTCTTCAAAACTGCATTTTACCAATTATATCGCAAAACGACACCAAAAATGAAAGGCCTGCGCAGTCCTGCACGTCCTGAACGCAGCTGCATTGCGCAACAACTCCCTAAGCTAAAACTACGCGGCTGCGCGTGCGGATGCGTTCGCCTTTCTAAACTGCATTTTACCATTTATATGCGCAAAACGACACCAAAAATAAAGGCCTGTGCAGTCCTGAACGCAGCTGCGCGTGCGCAACAACTCGGCTAAAACTACGCAGCTGCGCGTGCGTGTGCGTTCGCCGTTCAAAACAGCATTTACCAATTATATCGCAAAACGACACCAAAAATGAAAGGCCTGCGCGGTCCTGAACGCAGCTGCTTATGCGCAGCAACTTCGCCTAAAACTACGCAGCTGCGCGTGCGGACCTCGCCAAAAAACTGCATTTTACCATTTATATGCGCAAAACGACACCAAAAAATGAAAGTCCTGCGCAGTCCTGAACGCGTCGCTGCAACATCGTCAAAAAACGCAACTGCGCGGCTGCGCGCGCAACAACTCGGCTAAAACTACGCGCTGCTGCGCGCGTATCGTTCGCCGTTCAAAACAGCATTTTACCATTTATATCGCAAAACGACACCAAAAATGAAAGGCCTGCGCGGTCCTGAACGCAAAACTGCGCTGCGTGCGCAGGCAACTCGGATAAAAACTACGCAGCTGCGCGTGCGGATGCGTTCGCCGTTCAAAACTGCATTTTACCATTTATATGCGCAAAACGACACCAAAATGAAAGGCCTGCGCGGTCCTGAACGCAGCTGCGCGTGCGCAGCAACTTCGGCTAAAACTACGCAGCTGCGCTGCGCGTGCGGATCGTTCGCCGTTCAAAACTGCATTTTACCATTTATATGCGCAAAACGACACCAAAAATGAAGTCCTGAGCCTGCGCAGCCTGAACGCAGCTGCGCAGCAATTCGGCTAAAACTGCGCCGGACGCTGCGCGCTAACACCTCGGCTAAAACTACGCAGCTGCGCGTGCGGATCGTTCGCCCGTTCAAAACTGCATTTACCATTTATATGCGCAAAACGACACCAAAAATGAAAGGCCTGCGCGGTCCTGAACGCAGCTGCTTATGCGCAGCAACTTCGGCTAAAACTACGCGGCTGCGCGTGCGGATGCGTTCGCCTTCTAAACTGCATTTTACCATTTATATCGCAAAAGCGACACCAAAAATGAAAAACCTGCGCGTCCTGAACGCGGCTGCTGCTTATGCGCAGCAACTTCGGCTAAAACTACGCAGCTGCGCGTGCGCGATCGTTCGCCTGCGCGTTCAAAACTGCATTTTACCATTTATATCGCAAAACGACACCAAAAATGAAAGGCCTGCGCGGTCCTGAACGCGGCTGCTTTTGCGCAGCAACTCGGATAAAACTACGCAGCTGCGCAAACTACGCAGCTGCGCGTTCGCCGTTCAAAACTGCATTTTACCATTTATATGCGCAAAACGACACCAAAAATGAAAGTCCTGAACGCTCCTGCGCAAAACTATGCGCAGCCTTCGCCTAAAACTACGCAGCTGCGCATGCGCAGTAACTCGGTTAAAACTACGCAGCTGCGCATGCGTATGCGTTCCCCCTTTCAAAACAGCATTTTACCATTTATATGCGCAAAACGACACCAAGAATGAAAGGCCTCCGCAGTCCTGAACGCAACTGCTGCGCATGCGCAAAACCTCGGATAAAACTACGCGGCTGCGCGTGCGTATCGTTCGCCGTTCAAAACAGCATTTTACCATTTATATCGCAAAACGACACCAAAAATGAAAGGCCTGCGCGGTCCTGAACGCCAAAACTGCTGCGCATGCGCAACACCTTCGGCTAAAACTACGCGGCTGCGCGTGCGGATGCGTTCGCCAAAAAACTGCATTTTACCATTTATATGCGCAAAACGACACCAAAAAAAAAAAGCCTGCGCTCCTGAACGCGCTGCGCGTGCGCGCAACTCGGCTAAAACTAATGCAGCTGCGCGTGCGCAAAAAACGCGCAAAACTCTGCGCATGCGCAACACCTCGGCTAAAACTACGCAGCTGCGCATGCGTATGCGTTCGCCGTTCAAAACAGCATTTTACCATTTATATGCGCAAAACGACACCAAAAATGAAAGGCCTGCGCAGTCCTGAACGCAGCTGCGCATGCGCAGCAACTTCGGCTAAAACTACGCGGCTGCGCGTGCGGATACGCAGCTGCGCGTCGGATTCTTCGCTGCATTTTACCATTTATATCGCAAAACGACACCAAAAATGAAAGTCCTGTCCGCGGTCCTGAACGCAGCAGCTAAAACTACGCAGCTGCGCGTGCGCGGCTAAAACTACGCAGCTGCGCGCGTGCGGATCGTTCGCCCTTCAAACTGCATTTTACCATTTATATCGCAAAACGACACCAAAATGAAAAAGTACTCCTGAACGCAGCTGCCTGCGCGGCAACTCGCTGTACGCAGCTGCGCGTGCGCATCACCTCGGCTAAAACTACGCAGCTGCGCGTGCGTATGCGTTCGCCGTTCAAAACAGCATTTTACCATTTATATGCGCAAAACGACACCAAAATGAAAGGCCTGCGCGGTCCTGAACGCAGCTGCGCATGCGCGGCACCTCGGCTAAAACTACGCGGCTGCGCGTGCGGATGCGTTCGCCATTCAAAACTGCATTTTACCATTTATATCGCGCAAAACGACACCAAAAATAAAGTCCTGAACGCGGTCCTGAACGCAGCTGCGCGCAAAAAACGCTCCGCGGCTGCGTGCGCATGCGCACCAACTCGGCTAAAACTACGCAGCTGCGCGTGCGTATGCGTTCCCCGTTCAAAACTGCATTTTACCATTTATATGCGCAAAACTACACCAAAAATGAAAGGCCTGCGCTCGGTCCTGAAAACGCGCAGCTGCGCGTGCGCAGCAACTCGATAAAACTACGCAGCTGCGCGTGCGTATGCGTTCGCCGTTCAAAACTGCATTTTACCATTTATATCGCAAAACGACACCAAAAATGAAAGGCCTGCGCGGTCCTGAACGCAGCTGCTGCGCTGCGCGCAGCAACTTCGGCTAAAACTACGCAGCTGCGCGTGCGGATGCGTTCGCCGTTCAAAACTGCATTTTACCATTTATCGCAAAACGACACCAAAATGAAAAAATGCGCGGTCCTGAACGCGCGTGCGCAAAAACTCGGCCTAAAACTACGCAGCTGCGCGTGCGCAGCACCTTCGGCTAAAACTACGCGGCTGCGCGTGCGGATGCGTTCCCCGTTCAAAACTGCATTTTACCATTTATATGCGCAAAACGACACCAAAAATGAAAGGCCTGAACGCGGTCCTGAACCTGCGCGTGCGCAACAACTCGGCTAAAACTACGCAGCTGCGCGTGCGCAGCACCTAAAGATAAAACTACGCAGCTGCGCGTGCGTATCGTTCGCCCTTTCAAAACAACATTTTACCATTTATATCGCCAAAGCGACACCAAAAATGAAAGGCCTGCGCGGTCCTGAACGCAGCTGCGCATGCGCAACTCGCCTAAAACTACGCAGCTGCGCGCGCGCAGCACCTCGGATAAAACTACGCGGCTGCGCGTGCGGATGCGTTCGCCGTTCAAAACTGCATTTTACCATTTATATGCGCAAAACGACACCAAAAATAAAAGTCCTGAGCGCAGCTGCGCGTCGCGGCAATGCGCAAAACTGCGCTGCGCGCAAGCACCGGATAAAACTACGCAGCTGCGCGTGCGTATCGTTCGCCGTTCAAAACTGCATTTTACCATTTATATCGCAAAACGACACCAAAAATGAAAGGCCTGCGCGGTCCTGAACGCAAAAACTGCCGCTGCGCATGCGCAGCAACTCGGCTAAAACTACGCGGCTGCGCGTGCGCGGCTAAAACTCGCGGCTGCGCGTGCGTTCGCCGTTCAAAACTGCATTTTACCATTTATATCGCCAAAACGACACCAAAAATGAAAGACCTGCGCGGTCCTGAACGCGGCTGCTTATGTGCGCGCAGCAACTCGGCTAAAACTACGCAGCTGCGCATGCGGATGCGTTCGCCTTTCTAAACTGCATTTTACCATTTATATGCGCAAAACGACACAAAAAATAAAAGTCCTGAACGCAGCTGCGCATGCGCAGCAACTCGCCTAAAACTACGCAGCTGCGCATGCGCAGCACCTAAGATAAAACTACGCAGCTGCGCATGCGTATGCGTTCCCCGTTCAAAACAGCATTTTACCATTTATATGCGCAAAACGACACCAAAAATGAAAGGCCTGCGCAGTCCTGAACGCAGCTGCGCATGCGCAGCAACTCGGCTAAAACTACGCAGCTGCGCGTGCGTAAAACTACGTTCGCGTGTCGTTCAAAAACAGCATTTTACCATTTATATCGCAAAACGACACCAAAAATGAAAGGCCTGCGCGCGGTCCTGAACGCAGCTGCTGTATCTTACGCAGCACCTCGGGATAAAACTACGCGGCTGCGCGTGCGGATCGTTCGCCATTCGGTAAAATTTTACCAATTATATCGCAAAACGACACCAAAAATGAAAGGCCTGCGCGGTCCTGAACGCGCGGCTGCTTGTGCGCGCTGCTAAAACTACGCGCGCTGCGCGCAGCTGCGCTGCGTTCGCCGTTCAAAACTGCATTTTACACATTTATATGCAAAAACGACACCAAAAAAAAGTCGCAGTCTGAAAGCGGCTGCGCATGCGCAAACCTTAAAAACTACGCAGCTGCGCGTGCGCGCAGCACCTCGGCTAAAACTACGCAGCTGCGCGTGCGTGTCGTTCGCCGTTCAAAACAGCATTTTACCATTTATATGCGCAAAACGACACCAAAAATGAAAGGCCTGCGCGGTCCTGAACGCAGCTGCGCGTGCGCAGCAACTTCGGCTAAAACTACGCAGCTGCGCGTGCGGATCGCTAAAACTACTGCAGCTGCGCGTTCGCCGTTCAAAACTGCATTTTACCATTTATATGCGCAAAACGACACCAAAAATGAAAGGCCTGCGCGGTCCTGAACGCAGCTGCTAAAACTACGCGTGCGCGTGCGCAGCAACTCGGCTAAAACTACGCAGCTGCGCGTGCGTATGCGTTCGCCGTTCAAAACTGCATTTTACCATTTATATCGCAAAACGACACCAAAATGAAAGGCCTGCGCGGTCCTGAACGCAGCTGCACATCGCAAAATTCGCTAAAACTGCGCGCGCACCTCGGCTAAAACTACGCGGCTGCGCGTGCGGATCGTTCGCCGTTCAAAACTGCATTTACAAATTATATCGCAAAACGACACCAAAAATGAAAAGCCTGCGCGGTCCTGAACGCAACTGCGCGTGCGCGGCAACTCGGCTAAAACTACGCAGCTGCGCATGCGTATCGTTCGCCCGTTCAAAACTGCATTTTACCATTTATATCGCCAAACGACACCAAAAATGAAAGGCCTGCGCGGTCCTGAACGCAGCTGCACGCAGCAACTCGGCTAAAACTACGCAGCTGCGCGTGTGCAGTAACTCGGCTAAAACTACGCAGCTGCGCATGCGTATGCGTTCGCCGTTCAAAACTGCATTTTACCATTTATATGCGCAAAATGACACCAAAAATGAAAGGCCTCCGCAGTCCTGAACGCAGCTGCGCGTGCGCAGCAACTCGGCTAAAACTACGCAGCTGCGCGTGCGGATGCGTTCGCATTTCAAAACAACCATTTATATCGCGCAAAACGACACAAAAATAAAAGTCCTGAAACGCGGTCCTGCGCGCAACTGCTGCGCGGCTGCAACACCTCGGCTAAAACTACGCGGCTGCGCGTGCGGATCGTTCGCCGTTCAAAACTGCATTTTACCATTTATATCGCGCAAAACGACACCAAAATGAAAGGCCTGTGCGGTCCTGAACGCAGCTGCGCATGCGCACGCAACTCGCGCTAAAAAACTACGCGGCTGCGCGTGTGGATCGTTCGCCGTTCAAAACTGCATTTTACCATTTATATCGCAAAAACGACACCAAAATGAAAGGCCTGCGCGGTCCTGAACGCAGCTGCGCGTGCGCAGCAACTCGGCTAAAACTACGCAGCTGCGCGTGCGCGGATGCGTTCGCCGTTCAAAACTGCATTTTACCATTTATATGCGCAAAACGACACCAAAAATGGAAGGCCTTCGCGGTCCTGACGCAGCAATTCGGCTAAAACTACGCAGCTGCGCATGCGCAGGAACCTAAAAAACTACGCAGCTGCGCGTGCGGATCGTTCGCCTTTCAAAACTGCATTTTACCATTTATATCGCAAAACGACACCAAAAATGAAAGGCCTGCGCAGTCCTGAACGCGCAGCTGCGCGTGCGCAGCAACTCGGCTAAAACTACGCAGCTGCGCATGCGGATGCGTTCGCCGTTCAAAACAGCATTTTACATTTATATGCGCAAAACGACACCAAAAATGAAAGGCCTGCGCAGTCCTGAACGCAGCTGTTACATGCGCAGCAACTCGGCTAAAACTAAAGCTGCGCGTGCGGATCGTTCGCCGTAAAAACTGCATTTTACCATTTATATCGCAAAACGACACCAAAAATGAAAGGCCTGCGCGGTCCTGAACGCAACTGCGCTAAAACTGCTGCTCGCTAAAAACACGCAGCTGCGCGTGCGCAGCAACTCGGATAAAACTACGCAGCTGCGCGTGCGGATGCGTTCGCCGTTCAAAACTGCATTTTACCATTTATATGCGCAAAACGACACCAAAAATGGAACCTGCGCAATGAACGAAAGCTGCCTGCGCAGTCCTGAAAAAAACTACGCAGCTGCGCATGCGCAACAACTCGGCTAAAACTACGCAGCTGCTGCGCGTGCGGATGCGTTCGCCGTTCAAAAACTGCATTTTACCAATTATATCGCGCAAAACGACACCAAAAATGAAAGGCCTGAGCGCGGTCCTGAACGCAACTGCGCGGCTGCGCAACAACTCGCCTAAAACTACGCAGCTGCGCGTGCGCAGCACCTGCGGACGCGGCTGCGCGTGCGTGTTTCGCCGTTCAAAACTGCATTTTACCATTTATATGCGCAAAACGACACCAAAATGAAAGGCCTGCGCGCCTGCGCGGTCCTGAACTACGCAGCTGCGCGTGCGCAAAACTCGGCTAAAACTACGCAGCTGCGCGTGCGCGGGACCTCAGATAAAACTACGCGGCTGCGCGTGCGGATGCGTTCGCCGTTCAAAACAACATTTTACCATTTATATGCGCAAAACGACACCAAAAATGAAAGGCCTGCGCGGTCCTGAACGCAAAACTGCATGCGCATGCGCAGCAACCTCGGCTAAAACTACGCAGCTGCGCGTGCGTATCGTTCGCCGTTCAAAACAACATTTTACCATTTATATCGCAAAAACGACACCAAAAATGAAAGGCCTGTGCGGTCCTGAGCGCAGCTGCGCATGCGCAGCAACTTCGGCTAAAACTACGCGGCTGCGCGTGCGCGTTCACCGGCTAAAACTGCATTTAAAATTTATGTGTGCTTTCGTTCAAAAACTGCATTTACCATTTATATGCATGAAGACCTGCTAAAACACCAAAAATGAAAGGCCTGCGCGGTCCTGAAAAACGCGCAGCTGCGCGTGCGCAACCTCGGCTAAAACTACGCGGCTGCGCGTGCGTATCGTTCGCCGTTCAAAACTGCATTTTACCATTTATATCGCAAAACGACACCAAAAATGAAAGGCCTGCGCGGTCCTGAACGCAGCTGCGCGTGCGCAGCAAAACTACGCGGCTGCTAAAACTACGCTAAGATAAAACTACGCAGCTGCGCGATGCGTTCGCCGTTCAAAACTGCATTTTACCATTTATATGCGCAAAACGACACCAAAAATAAAGGTCCTGAGCGCGGTCCTGCGCGGCAACTTCTGCGCAGCTGCGCGTGCGCGCGCACCTCGGCTAAAACTACGCAGCTGCGCGTGCGTGTCGTTCGCCGTTCAAAACAGCATTTTACCATTTATGCGCGCAAAACGACACCAAAAATGAAAGGCCTGCGCAGTCCTGAACGCAAAACTCTGCGCATGCGCGGCAACCTCGGCTAAAACTACGCAGCTGCGCGTGCGTATGTTAAAATCTCGATCAAAACTGCATTTTACCATTTATATGCGCAAAACGACGCAAAAATGAAAGGCCTGCGCGGCTCCTGCGCAAAACGTGCCTCGAAAAAACTGACGCAGCTGCGCATGCGCAGTAACTCGGATAAAACTACGCAGCTGCGCGTGCGGATCGTTCGCCGTTCAAAACTGCATTTTACCATTTATATGCGCAAAACGACACCAAGAATGAAAGGCCTCCGCGGTCCTGAACGCAGCTGCTTATGCGCAGCAACTCGGCTAAAACTACGCAGCTGCGCATGCGGATGCGTTCGCCGTTCAAAACTGCATTTTACCATTTATATGCGCAAAACGACACCAAAATGAAAGGCCTGCGCGCGGCGCGCTGCTTATGCGCGGCAACTTCGGCTAAAACTACGCGGCTGCGCGTGCTGCGCACCGGATAAAAGCCTGGGATTACGCAGCTGCGCGTGCGTATCGTTCCCCAAAAACAGCATTTTACCATTTATATGCGCAAAACGACACCAAAAATGAAAGGTCTGCGCAGTCCTGAACGCAGCTGTACATGCGCAGCAAGTCGGCTAAATCTACGCAGCTGCGCATGCGTATGCGTTCGCCGTTCAAAACTGCATTTTACCATTTATGTCAAAAAACGACACCAAAAATGAAAGTCCTGCGCAGTCCTGAACGCAAATGCGCAGCGCCAACTCGCCGCTAAAACTACGCGGCTGCGCGTGCGCGGCACCTCGGATAAAACTACGCAGCTGCGCGTGCGTATCGTTCGCCGTTCAAAACAGCATTTTACCATTTATATGCGCAAAACGACACCAAAAATGAAAGGCCTGCGCGGTCCTGAACGCAGCTGCTGCGCATGCGCAGCAATTCGGCTAAAACTACGCGGCTGCGCGCATGCGTATGCGTTCGCCTTCAAAACTACGCATTTTACCATTTATATGCGCAAAACGACACCAAAATGAAAGGCCTGCGCGGTCCTGAACGCAGCTGCACATGCGCAGCAACTTCGGCTAAAACTACGCGGCTGCGCATGCGGATCACCTTCGCCAAAAAAACGCAGCTACAAATTTATATCGCGCAAAAGCGACACCAAAAACGACACCAAAAATGAAAGACCTGCGCAGTCCTGAACGCAGCTGCGCATGCGCAGCAACTCGGCTAAAACTACGCAGCTGCGCATGCGGATGCGTTCGCCGTTCAAAACTGCATTTTACCATTTATATCGCGCAAAACGACACCAAAAATAAAAGTACTGCGCGGTCCTGAACGCCGCGGCAACTCGCTGCGCGCTGCGCGTGCGCAACACCTCGGCTAAAACTACGCAGCTGCGCATGCGGATGCGTTCGCCGTTCAAAACTGCATTTTACCATTTATATCGCGCAAAACGACACCAAAATGAAAGGCCTGCGCGGTCCTGAACGCCAGCTGCGCATGCGCAGCTCGGCTAAAACTAAACTACGCGGCTGCGCGTGCGGATCGTTCGCCGTTCAAAACTGCATTTTACCATTTATATCGCAAAAACGACACCAAAATGAAAGGCCTGCGCGGTCCTGAACGCAGCTGCGCATGCGCAGCAACTCGGCTAAAACTACGCGGCTGCGCGTGCGGATAAAACGTTCGCCGTTCAAAACTGCATTTTACCATTTATATCGCAAAACGACACCAAAAATGGAAGGCCTTCGCAGTCCTGAACGCAGCTGCACGTACGCAGCAATTCGGCTAAAACTACGCAGCTGCGCATGCGCAACACCTCGGCTAAAACTACGCAGCTGCGCATGCGGATGCGTTCGCCAAAACTGCATTTACAAATTTATGTCGCAAAACGACACCAAAAATGAAAAGGCCTGCGCGGTCCTGAACGCAGCTGCTGCAAAATGCGCAGCAACTCGGCTAAAACTACGCGGCTGCGCGTGCGGATCGTTCGCCGTTCAAAACTGCATTTTACCATTTATATCGCCAAAACGACACCAAAATGAAAGGTCTGAACGCAGTCCTGAACGCTAAAACTACGCGCGCGCTGCCAGCAACTCGGCTAAAACTACGCAGCTGCGCATGCGGATGCGTTCGCCGTTCAAAACAGCATTTTACCATTTATATCGCAAAACGACACCAAAAATGAAAGGCCTGCGCGGTCCTGAACGCAGCTGCAGCTGCAGCAATTCGGCTAAAACTGCGCGGCTGCGCTCGCAGCACCTAAAAAAACTACGCAGCTGCGCGTGCGTGCGGTTCGCCGTTCAAAACTGCATTTTACCATTTATATCGCAAAACGACACCAAAAATGAAAGGCCTGCCTGAACGCAGCTCCTGAACAACTCGCCTAAAACTGCGCTGCGCGCAACAACTTCTCTGCTAAAACTACGCAGCTGCGCGTGCGTATGCGTTCGCCGTTCAAAACTGCATTTTACCATTTATATGCGCAAAAGCGACGCCAAAAATGAAAGGCCTGCGCGGTCCTGAACGCAGCTGCATTTTACGGCAACTTCGACGCAAAAAAAACTACGCGCGCTGTGCAACTACGCAGCTGCGTGCGCAACACCTCGGCTAAAACTACGCGGCTGCGCGTGCGGATGCGTTCGCCGTTCAAAACTGCATTTTACCATTTATATGCGCAAAACGACACCAAAAATGAAAGGCCTGCGCGGTCCTGAACGCAACTGCTAAAACTACGCGCAGCAACCTCGGCTAAAACTACGCAGCTGCGCGTGCGGATGCGTTCGCCGTTCAAAACTGCATTTTACCATTTATATCGCAAAACGACACCAAAATGAAAGGCCTGCGCGGTCCTGAACGCGGCTGCGCGTGCGCGCAACTTCGGCTAAAACTACGCGGCTGCGCGTGCGTATGCGTTCGCCGTTCAAAACTGCATTTTACCATTTATATCGCAAAAAACGACACAAAAATGAAAGGCCTGCGCGGTCTGAACGCACTGCACTCGCTAAAACGACGCAAAAATGAAAAAACTGAAAACTGCGCGGCTGCGCGTGCGCGCAAAAACTCGGCTAAAAAACTACGCGGCTGCGCGTGCGGATCGTTCGCCGTTCAAAACTGCATTTTACCATTTATATCGCCAAAAGCGACACCAAAAAATGAAAGGCCTGCGCGGTCTGAACCGTTTTAGCTGCTGCGCGTCGCCTAAAACTACGCGGCTGCGCGTGCGCAGCACCTCGGATAAAACTACGCAGCTGCGCGTGCGTATCGTTCGCCGTTCAAAACAGCATTTTACCATTTATATGCGCAAAACGACACCAAAAATGAAAGGCCTGCGCGGTCCTGAGCGCCAGCTGCAGCATGCGCAAACAACTCGGCTAAAACTACGCGGCTGCGCGTGCGTGTGCGTTCGCCGTTCAAAACTGCATTTTACCATTTATATGCGCAAAACGACGCAAAAATGAAAGGCCTGCGCGTCCTGAACGCAGCTGCGCGTGCGCAATTCGGCTAAAACTACGCAGCTGCGCGTGCGCAAAAAAACTACGCAGCTGCGCGTGCCGGATGCGTTCGTTCAAAACTGTTTACCATTTATATTCAAAATGAAAGGCCTGCGCGGTCCTTTACCATTTATAGCACCTCGGCTAAAACTACGCAGCTGCGCGTGCGTATGGTTCGCTACTTCATTTTACAAATTTACCGCCAAAATGCGCAAAAAAACAAGTAAAAAACGCTGCTGCTGCGCGGTCTGAAACACTGCGGCTGCGCGTGCGCAACTCGGCTAAAACTACGCAGCTGCGCGTGCGTATCGTTCGCCGTTCAAAACTGCATTTTACCATTTATATCGCAAAAAGCGACACCAAAAATGAAAGGCCTGCGCGGTCCTGAACGCAGCTGCGCTTATGCGCAGCAACTCGATAAAACTACGCAGCTGCGCATGCGTGTCGTTCGCCGTTCAAAACTACATTTACCATTTATATCGCAAAACGACGCAAAAAATTGAAGGCCTACGCGGTCCTGAACGCAGCTGCGCGTCGCGCGCAACCGCGCTAAAAAAACTACGCAGCTGCGCGTGCGCGCAGTACCTCGGCTAAAACTACGCGGCTGCGCGTGCGTGTGCGTTCGCCGTTCAAAACAGCATTTTACCATTTATATCGCGCAAAACGACACCAAAATGAAAGGCCTGCGCGGTCCTGAACGCGCAGCTGCGCATGCGCAGCAACTTCGGCTAAAACTACGCTGCTGCGCGTGCGTTCGCGTTGCGTTCCCCAAAACTGCATTTTACCATTTATATGCGCAAAACGACACCAAAATGAAAAGTCCTGAACGCAGGTCC
Source organism: Huso huso (assembly GCA_036884735.1). Taxonomy (NCBI): domain Eukaryota; kingdom Metazoa; phylum Chordata; class Actinopteri; order Acipenseriformes; family Acipenseridae; genus Huso; species Huso huso. The sequence goes on from JAHFZB010000313.1 coordinate 12,783, forward strand.
TGAAACTGCGCATGCGCAAACACCTCGGCTAAAACTACGCGGCTGCGCGTGCGTATGCGTTCGCCGTTCAAAACTGCATTTACCATTTATATGCGCAAAACGACACCAAAAATGAAAGGCCTGCGCGCGTCCTGAAAACGCAGCTGCGCATGCGCGGCACCTAAGATAAAACTACGCAGCTGCGCGTGCGGATCGTTCGCCGTTCAAAACTGCATTTTACCATTTATATCGCAAAAGCGACACCAAAAATGAAAGGCCTGCGCAGTCCTGAACGCAGCTGCTTATGCGCAGCAACTCGGCTAAAACTACGCGGCTGCGCGTGCGGATCGTTCGCCTTTCAAAACTGCATTTTACCATTTATATCGCAAAACGACACCAAAAATAAAAGTTCTGCGCAGTCCTGCGCTCTGCATTTTTCGCCTAAAACTACGCAGCTGCGCTAAAAAAAGCGCGCAAAAATGAAAGACCTGCGCTAAAACTACGCAGCTGCGCGTGCGTCGGCTAAAACTACGCGTTCGCGTGCGTTCAAAACAACATTTTACCATTTATATCGCAAAACGACACCAAAATGAAAGGCCTGCGCGGTCCTGAACGCAGCTGCGCGTGCGCAGCAACTCGGCTAAAACTACGCGAAGCTGCGCGTGCGGATGCGTTCGCAAAAAAAACTGCATTTTACCATTTATATCGCAAAACGACACCAAAATGAAAGGCCTGCGCGGTCCTGAACGCGCAGCTGCTTATGCGCGGCAACTCGGCTAAAACTACGCGGCTGCGCGTGCGGATGCGTTCGCCAAAAACTGCATTTTTACCATTTATATCGCAAAACGACACCAAAAATGAAAAGCCTGCGCGGTCCTGCGCTGCTGCGTGCGCGGCAACTTCGCCTAAAACTACGCGGCTGCGCGGCGCGGCACCTAAGATAAAACTACGCAGCTGCGCGTGCGGATCGTTCGCCGTTCAAAACAGCATTTTACCATTTATATCGCAAAACGACACCAAAATGAAAGGCCTGGTCCTGCAGCTGCCTGCGCAAACTTCGGCTAAAACTACGCTGCGCATGCGCAACAACTCAGATAAAACTACGCAGCTGCGCGTGCGTGTGCGTTCGCCGTTCAAAACTGCATTTTACCATTTATATCGCGCAAAAAACGACACCAAAATGAAAGGCCTGCGCGGTCCTGAACGCCCAGCTGCGCGTGCGCAGCAACTAAGCTAAAACTACGCGGCTGCGCGTGCGGATCGTTCGCCGTTCAAAACAGCATTTTACCATTTATATCGCAAAAAACGACACCAAAATGAAAGGCCTGCGCGGTCCTGAACGCAGCTGCGCGTATGCGCACAACTCGGCTAAAACTACGCAGCTGCGCGTGCGGATGCGTTCGCCGTTCAAAACTGCATTTTACCATTTATATCGCCAAAACGACACCAAAATGAAAGGCCTCCGCGGTCCTGAACGCAGCTGCGCTGCGCGGCAACTCGGCTAAAACTACGCCGCTGCGCAACAGCACCTAAGATAAAACTTCGGCTGGCGCGGCCTGTAAAAAAACTACGCGGCTGCGCGTGCGTGTCGTTCGCCGTTCAAAACAGCATTTTACCATTTATATGCGCAAAACGACACCAAAAATGAAAGGCCTGCGCGGTCCTGAACGCAGCTGCGTAACATTCGCACAAAAAAATACGCCGCTGCGCGTGCGCAGCACCTCGGCTAAAACTACGCGGCTGCGCGTGCGTGTCGTTCGCCGTTCAAAACAGCATTTTACCAATTATATGCGCAAAACGACACCAAAAATGAAAGGCCTGCGCAGTCCTGAACGCAGCTGCGCATGCGCAGCAACTCGGCTAAAACTACGCAGCTGCGCATGCGTATGCGTTCGCCGTTCAAAACAGCATTTTACCATTTATATGCGCAAAACGACACCAAAAATGAAAGCCTGACGCAGCTGTCCTGAACGCGCTGCGCGCGCGCAGCAACTTCGGCTAAAACTACGCAGCTGCGCGTGCGGATGCGTTCGCCTTTCAAAACTGCATTTTACCATTTAAACGACGCAAAAATGACACCAAAATGAAAGGCCTGCGCGGTCCTGATTCGCAAACTGCGCGTGCGCGGCAACTCGGCTAAAACTACGCAGCTGCGCGTGCGTATCGTTCGCCGTTCAAAACTGCATTTTACCATTTATATCGCAAAAGCGACACCAAAAATGAAAGGCCTGCCTCCTGCGCGTCCTGCGCAGCAACTGCGCAGCTGCTCGTGCGCAGCACTACGCAGCTGCGCGGCTGCGCGTGCGTGCGTTCGCCGTTCAAAACAACATTTTACCATTTATATCGCAAAACGACACCAAAAATGAAAGGCCTGCGCGGTCCTGAACGCGCTGCGCAAAACTGCGCAGCAACTCGGCTAAAACTACGCAGCTGCGCATGCGTATCGTTCGCCGTTCAAAACTGCATTTTACCATTTATATCGCAAAACGACACCAAAAATGAAAGGCCTGCGCGGTCCTGAACGCAGCTGCGCATGCGCAGCAACGCGGCTGAAAACTACGCCGCTGCGCATTACGCAGCAAAGTTCGCAAAAAAAATAAAAACTTACTTCATTGCGCATGCGCGCAGCAACTCGGCTAAAACTACGCGGCTGCGCATGCGTGTGCGTTCGCCGTTCAAAACAGCATTTACAAATTATATCGCGCAAAGCGACACCAAAAATGAAAGGCCTGCGCGGTCCTGAACGCAGCTGCGCGTATGCGCGGCAAAACTCGGCTAAAACTACGCGGCTGCGCGTGCGGATGCGTTCGCCCTTTCAAAACTGCATTTTACCATTTATATGCGCAAAAACGACACCAAAATGAAAGGCGCCTGCGCGGTCCTGAAAACTACGCAAATTATGCGCAGCACCTTCGGCTAAAACTACGCGGCTGCGCGTGCGGATCGTTCGCCGTTCAAAACTGCATTTTACCATTTATATCGCAAAACGACACCAAAAATGAAAAGCCTGAGCGCGGTCCTGAACGCGGCTGCGCGGCTGCGCGTGCGCAATCGGATAAAACTACGCGGCTGCGCGTGCGTGTCGTTCGCCGTTCAAAACTGCATTTTACCATTTATATGCGCAAAACGACACCAAAAATGAAAGTCCTGCGCGGTCCTGAGCGCGGCTGCGCGTCGCAACAACTCGGCTAAAACTACGCAGCTGCGCATGCGCAAACACCTAAGATAAAACTACGCAGCTGCGCATGCGTATGCGTTCGCCGTTCAAAACTGCATTTTACCATTTATATGCGCAAAACGACACCAAAAATGAAAGGTGAAAACGCCTGCGCGGTCCTGAAACTACGCAGCTGCGCATGCGCGCAGCACCTCGGCTAAAACTACGCAGCTGCGCATGCGGATGCGTTCGCCGTTCAAAACTGCATTTTACCATTTATATGCGCAAAACGACACCAAAAATGAAAGGCCTGCGCAGTCCTGAACGCAGCTGCGGCGAAAACTACGCCGCTGCGCAGCAACTCGGCTAAAACTACGCGGCTGCGCGTGCGGATGCGTTCGCCAAAACTGCATTTTACCATTTATATCGCAAAACGACACCAAAAATAAAAGGCCTGAGCGCAGTCCTGAGCGCCGCTGCTTCGCGGCTGCGCGTGCGCGGCAACTCGGCTAAAACTACGCAGCTGCGCGTGCGGATGCGTTCGCCGGCAAAACTGCATTTTACCATTTATATCAGCAAAACGACACCAAAAATGAAAGGCCTGAACGCGGTCCTGCAACGCACTAAAACTGCGCTGCGCGCGCGCAACTCTAAGAAAAACTACGCAGCTGCGCGTGCGGATGCGTTCGCCACTACAAAACTGCATTTTACCATTTATATGCGCAAAACGACACCAAAATGAAAGGCCTGCGCGGTCCTGAACGCAGCTGCGCGTAACTGCGCAAAACAACTCGGCTAAAACTACGCAGCTGCGCGTGCGGATCGTTCGCCGTTCAAAACTGCATTTTACCATTTATATGCGCAAAACGACACCAAAAATGAAAGGCCTGCGCGGTCGCTGCGTACTGCAGCTAAAACTACGCTGCGCGCGCAACAACCTCGGCTAAAACTACGCAGCTGCGCGTGCGTGATCGCGTTCGCCGTTCAAAACTGCATTTTACCATTTATATACGCAAAACGACACCAAAAATGAAAGGCCTGCGCGGTCCTGAAAGCTGCGCGTGCGCGCAACAACTCGGCTAAAACTACGCGGCTGCGCGTGCGTGTCGTTCGCCATTCAAAACTGCATTTTACCATTTATATCGACACCAAAATGAAACCAAAAATGAAAGGCCTGCGCGGCTGCCTGAACGCAAAAAAATGCGCAAAACGCGGCTAAAAGCTAAAACTACGCAGCTGCGCAAAACTGCATTTACAAATTATGCCTCCTCGCTAAAACCTGTGCGGTCCTAACAGCTGCGCGTGCGCGCACCTCGGCTAAAACTACGCGGCTGCGCGTGCCTTCCGTTCGCCTGAACTAAACTGCATTTTACCATTTATGCGCAAAACGACACCAAAATGAAAGGCCTGCGCAGTCCTGACTCGCGCTGTGCGCGCAGCAACTCGGCTAAAACTACGCAGCTGCGCGTGCGGATGCGTTCGCGCATTCAAAACTGCATTTTACCATTTATATGCGCAAAACGACACCAAAATGAAAGGCCTGCGCGCAAGCTGCTGAACGCCAGCTGCGCGTAAAACTGCGCGGCTGCTCGCGCTAAAACTACGCGCAGCTGCGCGTGCGTGTCGTTCGCCGTTCAAAACAGCATTTTACCATTTATATCGCAAAACGACACCAAAAATGAAAGGCCTGCGCGCAAGCAACTCGGCCTGAAACTACGCCGCGCTGCGCGTGCGCAACAAACTCTGGATAAAACTACGCGGCTGCGCGTGCGGATCGTTCGCCGTTCAAAACTGCATTTTACCATTTATGTCGCAAAACGACACCAAAATGAAAGGCCTGCGCGGTCCTGAACGCAGCTGCGCGCATGCGCGGCAACTTCGGCTAAAACTACGCAGCTGCGCGTGCGTATCGCGCCAAAACTGCATTTTAAATTTATATGCGCAAAACGACACCAAAAATGAAAGTCCTGCGCGGTCCTGAACTCCAGCTGCTAAAACTGCGCGCTGCGGCTAAAAAAACTACGCAGCTGCGCGTGCGTTCGCCAAAACTGCATTTTACATTTATATATGCGCAAAACGACACCAAAAATGAAAGGCCTGCGCGAGTCCTGAACGCAGCTGCGCATGCGCAGCACCTCGGCTAAAACTACGCAGCTGCGCGTGCGTGTCGTTCGCCGTTCAAAACTGCATTTTACCATTTATATCATAAAAACGACACCAAAAATGAAAGGCCTGCGCGTCCTGAACGCAGCTGCGCATGCGCAACAACTTCGGCTAAAACTACGCGCTGCGCGTGCGCGCAACCTAAGATAAAACTACGCGGCTGCGCGTGCGTGTCGTTCGCCGTTCAAAACTGCATTTACCATTTATATCGCAAAAGCGACACCAAAAATGAAAGGCCTGCGCGGTCCTGAACGCCTGCGCGCAAAACTCGGCTAAAAACTACGCAGCTGCGCGTGCGGATGCGTTCCACCTCGGATAAAACTACGCGGCTGCGCAAAACGACACCAAAAATAAAACTCAAAACTGCATTTTACAATTTTACATGTCGGCTAAAACGACACCAAAATGAAAGGTCTGTGCAGTCCTGAACGCAGGCTGCGCGTGCGCAACAACTTCGGCTAAAACTACGCGGCTGCGCGTGCGGATCGTTCGCCGTTCAAACTGCATTTACCATTTATATGCGCCAAAACGACACAAAAATGAAAGGCCTGTGCGGTCCTGAACGCAGCTGCGCATGCGCGGCAACTCGGCTAAAACTACGCGGCTGCTGCGCGTGCGGATGGGATGTTCGCCGTTCAAAACTGCATTTTACCATTTATATCGCAAAAACGACACCAAAAAAGGCCTAAAAGGTCCTGAACGGATGCGCGTCATTTTTACCATTTATATGCGCAAAACGACACCAAAAAGGCCTGCGCGGTCCTGAGCGCGCTGCGCGCAACAGCAAAATCTCGGTAAAACTACGCGGCTGCGCGTGCGCGGTAACCTCGTTCCCCTTACGCGGCTGCATTTTACCATTTATTCCGTTCAAAACAACATTTTACCAATTAAAAAATGCGACAAAACCTGACGCAATGAAATGCCTGCGCAGTCCTGAAACTACGCAGCTGCGCATGCGCAGCACCTAAGATAAAAAACTACGCGGCTGCGCGTGCGGATCGTTCGCCAAAACAGCATTTTACCATTTATATGCGCCAACGACACCAAAAATGAAAGGCCTGCCGCGGTCCTGAAAAACGCGGCTGCGCATGCGCGCAAACTAAGCTAAAACTACGCAGCTGCGCGTGCGTATGCGTTCGCCTTCAAAACTGCATTTTACCATTTATATGCAAAACGACACCAAATGAAAGGCCTGCGCAGTCCTGAAAATCCTGCGCGCGGCTGCTTATGCGCGGCAACTGCGGATAAAACTACGCAGCTGCGCGTGCGGATGCGTTCGCCAAAGCTGCATTTTACCATTTATATCGCAAAACGACACAAAAATGAAAGGCCTGCGCAGCTCCTGAACGCAGCAACTCGGCTAAAACTTGCGCAACAACTCGGCTAAAACTACGCAGCTGCGCGTGCGTATGCGTTCGCCGTTCAAAACTGCATTTACCATTTATATGCGCAAAACGACACCAAAAATGAAAGGCCTGCGCGGTCCTGATCGCCAGCTGCGCGTGCGCAGCAATTCGGCTAAAACTACGCGGCTGCGCGTGCGGATGCGTTCGCCTAAAACTGCGCAGCTTACCGTTATCCCCGCAAAAACGACATTTTACAAAAATAAAAAACGACACCAAAATGAAAGGCCTCCGGTCCTGAACGCAGCTGCTTAAACTGCGCAGCAACTCGGCTAAAACTACGCAGCTGCGCGTGCGGATGGAAAACTACGCAGCTGCGCATGCGTATCGTTCCCGCAAAACTACATTTTACCATTTATGTCGCCAAAAACACCAGACACGCAAAATGAAAGACCTGCGCATGCGCAACAATTGGCTAAAACTACGCCGCTGCGCGCGCGCAGCACCTAAGCTAAAACTACGCGGCTGCGCGTGCGGATGCGTTCGCCGTTCAAAACTGCATTTTACCATTTATATCGCAAAACGACACCAAAAATGAAAGCCTGCGCGGTCCTGAACGCTGCAACTACGCGCTGCGCGCGTGCGCGCAGCACCTCAAGATAAAACTACGCAGCTGCGCATGCGTATGCGTTCGCCGTTCAAAACAGCATTTTACCATTTATATGCGCAAAACGACACCAAAAATGGAAGGCCTTCGCAGTCCTGAACGCAGCTGCACATACGCAGCAATTCGGCGAAAACTACGCAGCTGCGCATGCGCAACACCTCGGCTAAAACTACGCAGCTGCGCATGCGGATGCGTTCGCCTTTCAAAACTGCATTTTACCATTTATATGCGCAAAACGACACCAAAAAATGAAAGGTCTGCGCAGTCCTGAACGCCAAAACTACGCATGCGCAGCACCTCGGCTAAAACTACGCAGCTGCGCGTGCGTGTCGTTCGCCGTTCAAAACTGCATTTTACCATTTATATGCGCAAAACGACACCAAAAATGAAAGGCCTGCGCGGTCCTGAGCGCAGCTGCACATGCGCGGCAACCTACGGCTAAAACTAAAACGCAGCTGCGCGCGTGCGGATGCGTTCGCCGCCAAAACTGCATTTTACCATTTATATGCGCAAAACGACACAAAAATGAAAGGCCTGAGCGCACGACAGCTGCGCGGCAACTCGGCTAAAACTAAAACTGCTTCGCGTCGCGCAGCACGCAAAAAACTCCTGCTAAAAAACTACGCAGCTGCGCGTGCGTATGTCGTTCGCCGTTCAAAACAGCATTTTACCATTTATGTCGCAAAAACGACACCAAAAATGAAAGGCCTGCGCGGTCCTGAACGCAGCTGCGCGTGCGCGGCAACTTCGGCTAAAACTACGCGGCTGCGCGTGCGGATCGTTCGCGATAAAACTACAGCTGCGCATGCATTTTCGTCGTTCAAAACATACAAATTATACGACACCAAAAATGAAAGGCCTGCGCGGTCCTGAACGCGGCTGCTCTTATGCGCAGCAACTCGGCTAAAACTACGCGGCTGCGCGTGCGGATCGTTCGCCGTTCAAAACTGCATTTTACCATTTATATCGCAAAACGACACCAAAAATGAAAGTACTGAGCGCTGCGCGGTCCTGCAACTTCGCCCTGAAAACTACGCGGCTGCGCGTGCGCAACAACTCGGCTAAAACTACGCAGCTGCGCGTGCGGATGCGTTCGCCGTTCAAAACAACATTTTACCATTTATATGCGCAAAACGACACCAAAAATGAAAGGCCTGCGCGGTCGCTTGTGCGCGGCAACTCGCCTGCAAACTTAACAACTCGGCTAAAACTTCGCAGCTGCGCGTGCGTATGCGTTCGCCGTTCAAAACAGCATTTTACACTTTTATATCGCGCCGAAACGACACCAAAATGAAAGGCCTGAGCGGTCCTGAACGCGGCTGCTAAAACACGCGCGCCAACAACGGCTAAAACTACGCAGCTGCGCGTGCGGATGCGTTCGCCGCTGCTGCATTTTACCATTTATACGCCAAAACGACACCAAAAAAGAAAGAAGGCTGCGCGGTCCTGATCGCAAACTGCCCAGCTGCGCGCAACTCGGCTAAAACTACGCAGCTGCGCATGCGGATGCGTTCGCCGTTCAAAACTGCATTTACCATTTATATCGCAAAAACGACGCAAAAATGAAAGCCTGCGCGGTCCTGAACGCAGCTGCGCGCATGCAACTCGCTGCGCGCGGCTGCAACACCTGGGATAAAACTACGCAGCTGCGCGTGCGTATCGTTCGCCGTTCAAAACTGCATTTTACCATTTATATGCGCAAAACGACACCAAAAATGAAAGGCCTGCGCGGTCCTGAACTTCGCCCTAAAACTGCGCGCTTATGCGCAGCAACTTCGGCTAAAACTACGCAGCTGCGCGTGCGTGTCGTTCGCCGTTCAAAACAGCATTTTACCATTTATATGTCGCCAAAAAATAACCAAAAATGAAAGGCCTGCGCGGTCCTGAACGCGGCTGCGCATGCGCAGCACAACTTCGGCTAAAACTACGCAGCTGCGCGTGCGTATCGTTCGCCGTTCAAAACTGCATTTTACCATTTATATCGCAAAAAGCGACACAAAAATGAAAGTCCTGCGCGGTCCTGCCAGCTGCGTATGCGCACGCTACGCGGCTGCGCATTTAAATGCACAAAGCGGCAACTCGGATAAAACTACGCAGCTGCGCGTGCGCATCAACGCCGTTCAAAACTGCATTTTACCATTTATATCGCCAAAAACGACGCCAAAAATGAAAGTCCTGAGCGGTCCTGAACGCGGCTGCGCGTGCGCAGCAACTTCGTCGGCTAAAACTACGCGGCTGCGCTGCGCGTCGCGCTGCTGCGCATGCGTGCGTTCGCCGTTCAAAACTGCATTTTACCATTTATGTCAAAAACGACACCAAAAATGAAAGGCCTGCGCGGTCCTGAGCGCAGCTGCGCGCGCGGCGCCTCGGATAAAACTACGCGGCTGCGCGCGGATGCGTTCGCCTTTCAAAACTGCATTTACCATTTATATCGCAAAACGACACAAAATGAAAGGCCTGGCGGTCCTGAACGCAGCTGCTTATAAAACGCGGCTGCGCGGCTTCGGCTAAACTACGCAGCTGCGCGTGCGGATGCGTTCGCCCACCAAAAAACTGCATTTTACCATTTATGTCGCAAAATGACATCAAAAATGAAAGGCCTGCGCGGTCCTG
>JAHFZB010000313.1:23204-49264 GCA_036884735.1 Huso huso
TCGCGCCCACAGGAACTCAAGCTCTGTGTGGGATCATATGACTCGCCAAATAGTCCTAGCACCTCCCAGGGCACGCATGGGGCCCCAGCGAGCCTCAGCCTAAATGGTCCTTGGCACATCCCCAGCCAGCGCTGGGACCTTAACCGCATGGGGTCAGCGGCTCGCCAAATGGTCTCTGGCACCTCCCAAACGCTGGCGCAGAGGGCCCAGCGACCCGTGCGGGTCCCAGAGGCTGTAAATGATCCCTGGTAAATCCCCAGCGACGTGATGGGCACATCGACCCATGCGAGGGTCCCAGCGGCTCGCAAATGGTCCTGGCACCTCCCCAGCGACCTTGCGCGGGGTCCCAGAAGCTCATTATTGGTCCCTGGCACTTCCCCAGCCCAGGTGCCGCAGGCCCCAACCCCCCGCGGGATCTTAGCAGCTCGCCAAAAGATCCTGGAGCCTCCCCGCGCGTGCACAGGGAACAGTGACTTCGCTTGGGGTCCCAGCGACTCTGCAAATGGTCCCTGGCACATCCCCAGCCCGCGCATGAGGCCCAGCGACCCCACGCGGGATACCAGTGGCTCAACAAATGGTCCCTGGCACCTCCCCAGCGCAGCCACGGGCCCCAGTGACTGCGTGTGGGGGTACCTGGCGTCATAAAATAGTCCCTGGCACCTCCCAGCGCCACTGGGCCCAGCGACCCCGCAGGGTCCCAACAGCTCGCCAAATGGTCCCTGGCTCCTCCCAGCATGCACAGGGGCCCAGCGACTTTGGCTTGGGGTCCAATCGGCTCGTAAAATAATCCCTGGCACCTCTGCAGCGCACTGGGCCCAGCGCGACCCCACGGGGTCCCGCCGTCCCACAAATGATCCCTGGCACTTCCCCAGATACGACGGGCCCCAGCGACAAAGCGGGTCCCAGTGGCTCACCAAATGGTCCCTGTGCCTCCCAGTGCGCGCTGGGTTAGCGACCCGATCAGGATCCCAGCAACCAAATGGCAAATGGCTCCTCGGCTCGCCAGCACGCCGCCGGGCCCACTTTCTTGTGAGGTCCCAGTAGCTTCATAAATGGTACCTGGCTCCTCCCCATCACGCTGCGGGACCTAGTGACCATATCGGGGTTCCATTGGCCCACCAAATGGTCCCTGGCACCTCCCCAGTGCGCGCACTGGGCCCAGCGACCCCAAGCGGGGTCCCAGAGGCTCTAAAATGGTCCCTGGTACCTCCCAGCGCACGCACTGGGCCCAGCGACCCCACGCGGGGTCCCAGCGTCCAGCAAATGATCCCTGGCACTTCCCCAGCGGGCGCACAGGCCCCAGCAACTTCGCGCGGGGTCCAGCGGCTCGACAAATGGTCCCTGGCACCTCCCCAGCGCACGCACTGGGCCCAGCGACCCCGCGCGGGGTCTCAGCGTCTCGCGAAATGGTCCCTGGCACCTCCATGGCCAGCGCCAGGGCCCAGCGACTTCGCTCGGGGTCCCAGCGGCTCGACAAATGGTACCTGGCTCCTCCCCAGCGCGGGCACGGGGCCCAGCGACCCCACGCGGGATACCAGTGGCTCGACAAATGGTGCCTGGCACATCCCCAGCAGCACGGCCCAGGCCCAATGACCCCGGGATACCAGTGGCTCGACAAATGGTCCCTAGCACCTCCCAGCGCACACCTGGGCCCAGACCCGGGGGCGGTCTCAGCGTCTCAGCGAAATGGTCCCTGGCACCTCCGCAGCGCGCTTGGGGCCCAGCGACTTCGCTCGGGGTCCCAGCGGCTCGCCAAATGGTCACTGGCACCTCCCCAGCACACGCACTGGGCCCAGCCACCCCGCGCGGGGTCCCAGCGGCTCCCCAAAAGGTCCCTGGCACCTCCCTAGAGCACGCACTGGGCCCAGTGACCCCACGTGGGGTCCCTGTGGCTCGCAAATAGTCCCTTGCACAACCCCAGCGCTCGCACGAGGCCCAGCGACCCCGCGCAGGGATCCAGCAGCTCACTAAATGGTCCCTGGTACCTCCCAAGCGCACGCCCGGGCGCCAGTGACTTCGCGTGGGGTCCCAGCGTCTCGCCAAATGGTACCTGGCTCCTCCCCAGTGCACGCACGGGGTCCAGCGACCACGCTGCTGGGTAACAGCGGCTGTAAATAGTCCCGGCAGCACAACCCAGACAGGGGGCCCAACAACCAGGTTGGATCCCAGCGGCTCGCCAAAGATCCCTGGCCCTCCCATCGCGCCGCCAAGACGGGCCTAGTGACTTCGCCCGGGGTTCCATTGGCCCAACAATGGTCCCTGGCACCTCCCCAGCGCACGCACTGGGCCCAGCGACCCCGTGCGGGGTCCCAGAGGCTCGCCAAATGGTCCCTGGTACTCCCAGCGCATGACTGGGCCCAGCAACCGCCGCGGGTCCAAGCGACGCAAAATAGTCCCTGGCACCTCCAAGAGTGCATGGGGCTAGCGACCCAGCGCAGGGATCCAGCAGCTCAAGCAATGGTCCCTGGGTACCTCCCCAGCGCACCCACTGGGCCCAGCGACCCCAGGGTCCCAGCGCTCTGTAAAATGGTACCTGTCTCTCACCCAGTCGGCGGGGGTCCACTTGACTGTGGCGTGTGGTAACAGCAGCTGTAAAATAGTCCCTATGGCACAACCCAGCCGCGCCTGGGCACAACAACCCAGCCAGCGGGATCATAGCCGACTCGCCGTAGTCCCTAGCACCTCCCAAAACGCGCGCCAAGCCCGCGACCTCGCGCGGGGATCAACAGCTCGCCAAATGGTCCTAGCACCTCCCAAGCGCCGCCGCGGGGCCCAGCGACCTCACACGGTCCCAGAGGCTCGCTTCGTGGTCCTTCAGCACATCCCAGCGGCGCTGGGACCCAACAACCGCGCGCCTGGGTCCCAGCGGCTGTAAATGGTCTCTGGCACCTCAAGCGCGCGGGCCCAGCGACCCCGTGCGGTCCCAGAGGCTCGCCAAATGATCCTAGGTAAATCCCAAGCGCCGCACTGGGCACACTCGACCGCGGGGTCCCCAGCGACTGTAAAATGGTCCCTGGCACCTCCCAGCGACCTTGCGCAGGGTCCCAGAAGCTCGCCAATTGGTCCCTGGCACTTCCCCAAGCGGCGTGCCGGGCCCAACAACCCCGCCGCGGGATCTAGCAGCTCGCCAAAAGTCCCTGGAGCCTCCCAGCGGCGTGCACAGGGAACAGTGACTTCGCTTGGGGTTCCATTGGCCCACAAATGGTCCCTAGCACCTCCTTAGCCGCATGCATGGGGCCCAGCGACCCCACGAGGGGTCCCCAGCTGCTCGCGAAATGTCCCTAGCACCCCAGTGATGCCAGACCCCAGCGACCTCGCACAGGGTCCCAGAGGCTGTAAATGGTCCCTGGCTCCTTCCCAAGCGCACGCACAGGGCCCAGCAACCCTGTACGGGGTCCCAGCAACTAACCAAGTGGTCCTAGCACCTCCCAAGCGTCGTCTGGGGCCCAGCGACCCGTCACGAGGTTCAACTGCTCGCCAAACGATCCTAGCACCTCCCCAGCGCTCATACAGATATAGCGACATCGCGCAGGGGGGTCCCAGCAGCTCGCAAATGGTCCCTGGTACATCCCAGCACGCGCGCGGGCCCCAGTGACCCCGTGCGGGGTCCCCAGCGGCTCACCCGGTCCCTGGCACCTCCCCAACACGGGCCCCAGCGACTTCGTGGGGTCCCAGAGCTCGCCAAATGGTCCCTGGTACCTCCCCAGCGCATGCACTGGGCCCAGCAACTTCGCACGGGGTCCAAGCGGCTTGCAAAATAGTCCCTGGCACCTCCCAAGAGTGCGCATGGGGCCCAGCGACCCCGCGCAGGGATCCAGCAGCTCGCTAAATGGTCCCTGGTACCTCCCCAGCGCACGCACTGGGCCCAGCGACCCCACGCGGGGTCCCAGCGGCTCGCCAAATGGTACCTGTCTCCTCCCAGTGCGGCGCGGAGGGTCCAGCATTCGCGCGTGGTAACAATGACTCATAAATAGTCCCTGGCACAACCCCAGCGCGCGCACGGGGCACAACAACCCCGCGCGGGATCATAGCGGCTCGCCAAATAGTCCCTAGCACCTCCCAAGAGCACGCATGGGGCCCAGCGACCTCGCGCAGGGATCCAGCAGCTCGCCAAATGGTCCCTGGCACCTCCCCAGCGCACGCACGGGGCCCAGCGACCTCACACACGGTCCCAGAGGCTCGCTAAATGGTCCTTGGCACATCCCCAGCGCGCGCACAGGACCCAGCAACTTCGCATGGGGTCCCAGCAGCTCGCCAAATGGTCTCTGGCACCTCCCAAACGCGCGCATAGGGCCCAGTGACCCCGTGCGGGGTCCCAGAGGCTCGCCAAATGATCCCTGGTAAATCCCCAGCGCACGCACTGGGCACATCGACCCCACGCGGGGTCCCAGCGGCTCGCAAAATGGTCCCTGGCACCTCCCCAGCGACCTTGCGCAGGGTCCCAGAAGCTCGCCAATTGGTCCCTGGCACTTCCCCAGCGCGTGCACGGGGCCCAACAACCCCGCACGGGATCTTAGCAGCTCGCCAAAAGATCCCTGGAGCCTCCCCAGCGCGTGCACAGGGAACAGTGACTTCGCTTGGGGTTCCATTGGCCCACCAAATGGTCCCTGGCACCTCCTTAGCGCATGCATGGGGCCCAGCGACCCCACGAGGGGTCCCAGCGTCGCAAGAAATGGTCCCTGGCACCTCCCAGTGACGCCGGGGCCCAGCGACCTCTTTAGGGTCCCAGGAAGCTCGCCAAATGGTCCCGGCTCCTTCCCAGCGCACGCACAGGGCCCAGCAACCCTGCGCGGGGTCCCAGCGGCTAGCCAAGTGGTCCCTGGCACCTCCCCAGCGTGTGTACGGGGCCCAGCGACCCCGTGCGAGGTTCCAGCTGCTCGCCAACGATCCCGGCACCTCCCAGCCGCACAGGCCCCAGCGACATCGTGTGGGGTTGCAGCGCTAGCCAAACAGTCCCTTGCCTCCCAAGCGATCGCAGGGACTAAGTGACCTCGCGCAGGGGTCCCAGCGGCTCGTTGAATAGTCCCTGGCACCTCACCAGCACGCACACAGGCCCCAGCAACCCTAATCGATCCCAGCGGCTCGCTAAATGGTCCCTGGCTCCTACCCAGCATGCGCACAGGGCCCAGCAACCACGTGCAGGGTCCCAGCGGATTGCAAATGGTCCTGGCACATCCCAGCGCCACTGGGCCCCGTGTGACTTCACGCAGGGTCCAGCAGCTCGCAAATGGTCTCTGGCACATCCCCAGCACGCGCACGGACCCCAGCGACTTCGTGCGGGCCCACTCATAAATGGTCCCTGGCACCTCACCAGCCAGCATACGGGCCTCAGCAACCCCGCGTGGAGTCCCAGCGGCTTCCCAAACTGTCCCTGGCACCTCACCAGCACGCGCACGGGGCCCAGTGACCCCGCGTGGAGTCCCAGCGTCACACCAAATGGTCCCTGGAACCTCCCCAGCGCGCGCACGAACTGCAGCGACTTCAGCGGGGTCCAGGCGGCTTGCCAAACTGTCCCTGGCACCTCACCAGTACGCCGCAGGGGCCCCAGCGACATCGCGTGGTGTCCCAGCGGCTCGCCAAATGGTCCCTGGCACATCCCCTGCGCGCGCACGGGGCCCTGCGACTTCGCGCAGGATCCCAGTGGCTTGCCAAAAGGTCCCACACCTCCCAGTGTGCGCCCGGGGCCCAGCGACCCGGGCGTGGTCCCAGCGTCACACCAAAGGGGTCCTGAACCTCCCCGCGTAAGATCAACCCCAGCGACTTGGCGCGTGGTCCAGGCGGCTTGCCAAATGGTCCCTGGCACCTCCTTAAGCGCATACGCCAGGGGCCCAGCGACCCCACGAGGGGTCCCAGCGGCTCGCGAAATGGTCCCTGGCACCTCCCCAGTGATCGCACGGGCCCCAGCGACCTCGCACAGGGTCCCAGAGCTCGCCAAATGGTCCCTGGCTCCTTCCCAGTGCACGCACAGGGCCCAGCAACCCGCGCCGCGTGGTCCCTGCGGCTCGCAAATGGTCCTGGCACATCCCAGCGCGTGCACAGGCCCCAGCGACTTCGCGCGTGGTCCCAGCAGCTCGCAAATGGTCCTGGCACATCCCAGCACGCCGCACCGTGCCCAACGACCCAGCGAGGTCCCAGCGGCTTCGCCAAATGGTCCTGGTCCCTCCCCAACTGTTGAAGTGGCTCAAATTTGTTGGATGTCTGGATTTCTGGTGGTTGTGTTTGACAAAGTTTCTTTTTTCCCTGCTTCTGCCTATCTGAACCCAGCTGTTTCGACTCGTGACCCAGCAATGGGTCGCCGGGGCCCGTGCACGGGCTGGGAAGGTGCAAGGTGTCAGTTGGCAAGCCGCTGGGACCCCGCGCTGTGTTGCTGGGACCCGTGCGCACGCTATGAAGGTGCCATGTGTCGTTTGGCGAGCCGCTAGGACCTTGCTTGGGGACGCTGGGGCCCCTGCACATGCTGGAAGGTGCCATGTGTCGTTTGGCGAGCCGCTAGGACCTTGCTTGGGGACGCTGGGGCCCTTGCACATGCTGGGAAGGTGGTAGGTGTCATTTGGTGAGCCGCTGGGACCCCGCTGGGTCGCCGTCACTGGGAAGGTGGTAGGTGTAATTTGGCGAGCAGCTGGGACCCCGTGTTCCCAGGGGCCCGTGCCGTGCTGGGAAGGTAGCAGGTGTTGTTTGGCGAGCCGCTGGGATCCCGCGCGTCGTCGCTGGGGCCCGTGGGCACGCTGGGAGATTGTCAGGTGTCGTTTGGCGAGCTGCTATGAGCATCTGCGGGTTGTTGCTGGGGCCCGTGCGCCACGCTGCGATGGTGCCAGGTGTTGTTTGGTGGGTACCGGACCCCCCCGCATGGTGGTCGCTGGGGCCGATGCCTTGGGCGCTGGGAAGGTGTCAGGTGTCATTTGGCGAGCCGGGGAACACGCGCGCGGGCTGCTGGGGCCCTTATGCGTGAGCTGAGAAGGTGCCAAGTGTCGTTTGGCGAACCGCTGGGATCCCGATGGGTCGCTGGGACCCGATACCTGCGCCGGCAAGGTGCTAGGTGTCTCTTGGCGAGCAGCTGGGACCCGTGTGGGGTTGTTGGGGCATGTCGCGCACTGGGAATGCCAATGGTCGTTTGGCGAGCTGCTGGGAACACGCCGGGGCTGCTGGGAACCGTGGGGGCGAGCTGAGAAGGTGCCAGGTGTCTCTTGGCGAGCAGCTGTGACTCCGCACAGGGTTGCTGGGGCAGGGGTGCGCACTGGGAAGGTGCCACGTGGTCGTTTAGCGAGCTGTTGGGACCCCCACGGGTCGCTGGGCCCATCGCGGCGTGCTGGAAGGTGCCAGGTGTCATTTGGCGAGCAGCTATGGGCTGCATGGGTTGCTGGGGCCGCGTACGTGAGCTGTGAGAAGATGCCAAGTGTCGTTGGCGAAGACGTAGGATCATGATAGATGCATGGACCGATATCACTTTACCGGCTGGAGTTCTTCAGAGTGTCTCTTAATGAGCAGCTGGGCCGATGATAGAGGTTGCTGGGGCATGTCTTGGCACTGAGATGTGCCCGTGTCGTTTAGCATGAGCCGATCTGGTGCGTCTTGGGAATTAGCTAAAGGCCCGTCGCAGCTGTACTAGAGAATAATGTGCACCCGTGTCGTTTGGCAAGCCGTTTGGACCCCACCTGCAGGTCACTGGGGCCGATGCACGCTCTGGGGAAGGTGCTAGGTGTCGTTTGAGACGCTGGGACCCAGCATAAGGATTTCCTGGGGCCTGTGCACTGGGAAAGTGCAAGGTGTCGTTTGTCGCTGGGACCCTGTCGCGTGAGTCTTCAGGGCCCGTGTGCTATGAAGGTGGCAGGTGTCGTTGCAGGCGCTGTGACTCGCGATGGTCGCTGGGGCCGTGAGCACTGGAAGGTGCCAGGTGTTGTTTGGCGAGCGCTGGGACCCTGCGATGGGTCGCATGGGCCCGTGCGCACTGGGAAGGTGCCAAGTGTCGTTTGGTGAGCCGCTGGGACCCCGCGCGGGGTCGCTAGGGCCCGTGTGCGCTGGGAAGGTGGCAGGTGTCGTTTGGCGAGCCGCTGTGACCCGCGATGGGTCGCTGGTCGTGAGCACTGGAAGGTGCCAGGTGTCGTTTGGTGAGCTGCTGGGACCCAGCGCGGAGTCGCCAGGGCCTGTGTGCTGCTGAAGGTGGCAGGTGTCGTTTGGCGAGCTGCTATGAACACGCACAGTGTTGCTGGGGCCCGTGTGCACGCTGCGATGGTGCCAGGTGTCATTTGGTGAGTACCGTGACCCCGCACATGGTCTCTGGGGCCCGTGCGCGTGCTGGGAAGATGTCAGGTGTCATTTGGCGAGCTGCTGGGAACACGCCGGGGCTGCTGGGAACCGTGGGCGAGCTGAGAAGGTGCCAGGTGTCTCTTGGCGAGCAGCTGTGACTCCCTGCAGGGTTGCTGGGGCAGTGCGTGCACTGGGAAGGTGCCACGTGTCGTTTGGCGAGCTGTTGGGACCCCACCCGGGGTCGCTGGGCCCGTGCGCGTGCTGGAAAGGTGCCAGGTGTCATTTGGCGAGCAGCTATGAACACACGCGGGGTTGCTGGGGCCCTTGTACGTGAGCTGAGAAGGTGCCAAGTGTCATTTGGCGAACCGCTGGGATCCCGCGATGGGTCGCTGGGACCCGTGCACGCGCCGGCAAGGTGCTAGGTGTCTCTTGGCGAGCAGCTGGGACCCCGTGTGGGGTTGCTGGGGCATGTGCGCGCACTGGGAATGTGCCACGTGTCGTTTGGCGAGCCGTTGGGACCACGTGCGGGGTCGCTAAGGCCCGTGCGCGCACTGGGAATGTGCCACGTGTCGTTTGGCAAGCCGTTTGGACCCCACGCAGGGTCACTGGGGCCCGTGCACACTCTGGGAAGGTGCTAGGTGTCGTTTGGCGAGCCGCTGGGACCCCGCGCAGGTTTCCTGGGGCCTGTGCACGCACTGGGAAGGTGCAAGGTGTCGTTTGGCAAGTCGCTGGGACCCTGTGCGTGGTCGCTGGGGCCCGTGTGCGCTGTGAAGGTGGCAGGTGTCGTTTTGCGAGCCGCTGTGACTCCGCGATGGGTCGCTGGGGCCGTGAGCACTGGGAAGGTGCCAGGTGTTGTTTGGCGAGCCGCTGGGACCCTGCGATGGGTCGCATGGGCCCGTGCGCACTGGGAAGGTGCCAAGTGTCGTTTGGTGAGCCGCTGGGACCCCGCGCGGGGTCGCTAGGGCCCGTGTGCGCTGGGAAGGTGGCAGGTGTCGTTTGGCGAGCCGCTGTGACCCCGCGATGGGTCGCTGGGGTCGTGAGCACTGGGAAGGTGCCAGGTGTCGTTTGGTGAGCTGCTGGGACCCAGCGCGGAGTCGCTGGGGCCTGTGTGCGCTGTGAAGGTGGCAGGTGTCGTTTGGCGAGCTGCTATGAACACGCACAGTGTTGCTGGGGCCCGTGTGCACGCTGCGATGGTGCCAGGTGTCATTTGGTGAGTACCGTGACCCCGCACATGGTCTCTGGGGCCCGTGCGCGTGCTGGGAAGATGTCAGGTGTCATTTGGCGAGCTGCTGGGAACACGCCCGGGGCTGCTGGGAACCGTAGGCGAGCTGAGAAGGTGCCAGGTGTCTCTTGGCGAGCAGCTGTGACTCCGCACAGGGTTGCTGGGGCAAGTGCGTGCACTGGGAAGGTGCCACGTGTCGTTTGGCGAGCTGTTGGGACCCCACGCGGGGTCGCTGGGCCCGTGCGCGTGCTGGAAAGGTGCCAGGTGTCATTTGGCGAGCAGCTATGAACACATGCGGGGTTGCCGTGGCCCATGCGCATGCTGTGATGGTGCCAGGTGTCGTTTGGTGAGTACCGGGACCCCGCACGTGGTCGCTGGGGCCCGTGCGTACCCTGGGAAGGTGTCAGGTGTCATTTGGCGAGCTGCTGGGGAACACGCGGGGGCGCTGGGGCCGTGCACATGCTGGGAAGGTGGTAGGTGCTATTTGGCGAGCAGCTGGGACCCCGCCCGGGTTCCCCGTGGCCCGTGCGTGTGCTGTGAAGATAGCAGGTGTTATTTGGCGAGCCGCTGGGATCCTGCGCATCGTCGCTGGGGCCCGTGGGCACGCTGGGAAGTTGTCAGGTGTCGTTTGGCGAGCCGCTATGAACAAGCGCGGGGTTGCTGGGGCCCGTGCACACGCTGCGATGGTGCCAGGTGTCATTTGGTGAGTACCGGGACCCCGCGCGTGGTCGCTGGGGCCCGTGCGCTGGGAAGGTGTCAGGTGTCATTTGGCGAGCCGCTGGGAACACGCGCGGGTCTGTTGGGGAACGTACGTGAGCTGAGAAGGTGCCAGGTGTCATTTGGCGAACCGTTGGGACGCCGCGAGGGGTCGCTGTGACCCGTGCACGTGCTGGGAAAGTGGCAGATGTCGTTTGCCGAGCCGCTGGGACCCCGGGTTGCCGCTGGGGCCGGTGCGCATGCTGGGAAGGTGTAAGGTGTCGTTTTACGAGACGCTGGGACCCCGCGCGAAGTCGCTAGGGCCCCTACGTGAGCTGAGAAGGTGCCAGGTGTCGTTTGGCGAGCTGCTGGGAACATGCGCGGGGTCGCTGGGGCCTGTGTGCACGATGGGAAGGTGCCATGTGTCGTTTGGTGAGTACCGGGACCCTGCGCATGGTCGCTGGGACCCATGCATGCGCTGGGAAGGTGTCACGTGTCATTTGGCGAGCCGCTGGGAACACGCGCGGTGTCGCTGGGGACCGTGCGCGCGCTGGGAGGTGCAATGTGTCATTTAGAGAGTCTCTGGGACCCCGCGATGGGTCACTGGGGCCGTGAGCACTGGGAAGGTGCCAGGTGTCGTTTGACGAGCCGCTGGGACCCCGCGCGTGGTGGCTGGGGCCCGTGCGCACTGGGAAGGTGCCAGGTGTCGTTTGGTGAGCTGCTGGGACCCAGCGCGGGGTCACTGGGGCCCGTGCGCGCTCTTGGAAGGTGCTAGGTGTCGTTTGGCGAGCCGCTGGGACCCCGCACAGAGTTCCTTGGGCCTGTGCGCACGCTGGGAAGGTGGCAGATGTCGCTTGCCGAGCCGCTGGGACCCCGGGCGGGATGCTGGGGCCCGTGCGCATGCTGGGAAGGTGGTAGGTGCCATTTGGCGAGCCACTGGGACCCCGCAAGGGGTTACCCGGGGCCCGTGCGTGTGCTGCGAAGGTGGCAGGTGTTATTTGGCGAGCCTCTGGGATCCTGCGCGTCGTCGCTGGGGCCCGTGGGCACGCTGGGTGTCAGGTGTCGTTTGGCGAGCCGCTATGAACAAGCGCGGGGTTGCTGGGGCCCATGCGCACGCTGCGATGGTGCCAGGTGTCGTTTGGTGAGTACCGGGACCCCGCGCGTGGTGGCTGGGGCCTGTGCGCGCACTGGGAAGGTGTCAGGTGTCATTTGGCGACCGCTGGGACCCTCTGCGGGGTCGCTGGGGCCCTTGCACGCGCTGGAAAGGCCAGGTGTCGTTTGGCGAGCTGCTGGGACCCTGCACGGGGTTGCCGGGGCCCGTGCGCGCTGGGAAAGTGGCAGATGTCGTTTGACGAGCCACTTGGACCCCGGTTGCCGCTGGGGCCGGTGCGCCTGCTGGGAAGGTGTAAGGTGTCGTTTTACGAGACACTGGGGCCCGTGTGCGTGATGGGAGGTGCCATGTGTCATTTGGTGAGTACCGGGACTCTGCGCGTGGTCGCTGGGACCCATGCGTGCACTGGGAAGGTGGCAGGTGTCATTTGGCGAGCCGCTGGGAACACGCGCGGGGTCGCTGGGGACCGTGCGCGCGCTGGGAAGTTGCAATGTGTCATCTGGCGAGTCGCTGGGAACCCACGCGGGGTCGCTGGGGCCTGTGTGCGCTGTGAAGGTGGCTGGTGTCGTTTGGCTAGCCGCTGGGACCCCGCGATGGGTTGCTGGGGCCGTGAGCACTGGGAAGGTGCCAGGTGTCGTTTGGCAAGCCGCTGGGACCCCGCACCACGTCGCTGGGGCCCGTGTGCGCTAGGAAGGTGGCAGGTGTCATGCGGCGTGCCCGTGGGACCCGGCGCGCTGTCACTGGGGCCCGTGCGCACGCTGGGAAGGTGCCAGGTGTCGCTTGGCGAGCCGCTGGGAACCCGCACTGGCTCGCTGGGGCAGGTGCGCGCACTGGGAAGGGGCCAGATGTCGTTTGGTGCACCGCTGGGACACCGCGCTGGGTCGCTTGGGCCTGTGCGCACGCTGGGAAGGTGGCAGGTGTCATTTGCCGAGCCGCTGGGACCCTGCGCGGGGTCGCTGGGTTGCTGGGGCCGTGTGCGCTGGGAAGGTGGCAGGTGTCGTTTGGCGAACCGCTGGGAACCCGCGATAGGTCGTAGGGGCCCATGCGCACTGGGAAGGTGCCAGCTGTCGTTTGGTGAGTCGCTAGGACCCCGTGCGGGGTTGCTGGGTCCCTTGCACTCGCTGGGAAGATGCCAGGTGTCAATCAGAGAGCCGCTGGGACCCAGCACGGGGTTGCTGGGACCTGTGTGCGCGCTGGAAAGGTGACAGGTGTCGTTTGCCGAAGCTCTGGGACCCCGCGAGGGGTCGCTTTGACCCGTGCGCGCTGGGAATGTGTGAGCCGCAGGGAACCCGCGTGGGGTCGCTGGTGCCCGTGTGCGTGCTGGGAAGGTGCCAGTTGTCGTTTGGCGAGCCGCTGGGATCCCTCGTGGGGTCGCTGGGGACCGTGCGCCCGCTGGGAATGTCCCAGGTGTTGTTTGGCGAGATGCTGGGACATGGCACGGGGTTGCAGGGGTCTGTGCGCGCACTGGGAAGGTGGCAGGTGTCGTTTGCCGAACTGCTGGGACCCCGTGCGGTCCACTGGGGCCCGTGCGCCCGCTGGGAAGGTGTAAAGTGTCATTTGGTGAGCCGCTGGGACCATACGCAGGGTCGCTGAGGCCCGTACATGAGCTGAGAAGGTGCCAGGTGTCGTTTGGCAAGTCTCTGGGACCCCGCACCACGTCGCTGGGGCCCGTGCAGCGTAGGGAAGGTGGCAGGTGTCATGCGGCGTGCCCGTGGGACCCGGAGCGCTGGGAAAGTGTCAGTAGTTGTTTGGCGAGCCGCTGAGACCCCGCGCGGGGTGGCTAGGGCCTGTGCGCACGCAGGGAACGTGGCAGGTGTCCTTTGCCGAGCCGCTGGGAACCCGCGCGGGGTAGCTGGGGCTTGTTGCACACTGGGATGGTGGCAGGTGTCATTTAGCGAGCCCTGGGACCCCATGCGGGTCGCTGGGGCCCGTACACACACTGGGAAGGTGCCAGGTGTCGCTTGGCGAGCCGCTAGGGCCCCGCATGGGGTCGCCGGGGCCTGTGCGCATGCTGGGAATGTGGCAGGTGTCGTTTGGTGAGCCGCTGGGACCCCGCGCGGGGTCGCTGGGGCCCGTGTTGCTCGCTGGTAAAGTGGCAGGTGTCATTTGGCAAGCTGCTGGTACCCTGCGCGGGGTCGCTGGGGGCCTTGCACGCGCTGGAAGGTCCAGGTGTCATTTGGCGACCTGCTGGGACCCCGCGAGGGGTTGCCGGGGCATGTGCGCGAGCTGGGAAAGTGTCAGTAGTCGTTTGGCGAGCCGCTGGGACCCTGCGCGGGGTCGCTAGGGCCTGTGCGCACGCTAGGAAGGTGGCAGGTGTCATGTGGCGAGCCGTGGGACTCTGCGTGGGGTCGCCGGGGCCTGTGCGCGCGCTGAAACGGTGCCAGGTGTCATTTGGGGAGCAGCTGGGACCCCTTGCATGCGCTGGAAGGGACATGTGTTGTTTGGGGAGCCACTAGGGCCCCACGTGGGGTCACTGGGGACAGTGCGCGCGTTGGGAAGGTGGCAGGTGTCATTTGCCGAGCCGCTGGGACCCCGCACGGGGTCACTGGGGCACGTGCGTGATATGGTAAGGTGGCAGGTTTCATTTGGTGAGCTGCTGGGACCCCGCGCGGGATCGCTGGGTTACGGGCGCGCACTGGGAAGGTGCCAGGTGTCGCTTGGCGAGCTGCTGGGACCCCGCGGGCGGTCGCTGGGGCCCGTACGCACGCTGGGAAGGTGCCAGGTGTCGCTTTGCGAGCCACTAGGTCCCCGCATGGGGTCGCCGGTGCCTGTGCGCACGCTGGGACGGTGGCAGGTGTCGCTTGGTGAGCCGCTGGGACCCCGCGCTGGGTCGCTGGTGCCCGTGTGCTCGCTGGTAAGGTGGCAGGTATCATTTGGCAAGCCACTGGGATCCCGTGCGGGGTCACTGGGGCCCTTGCACGCGCTGGGCCAGATGTCGTTTGGCGAGCTGCTGGGACCCTGCACGGGGTTGCCGGGGCCCGTGCACGCACTGGGAAAGTGTCAGTAGTTGTTTGGCGAGCCGCTGGGATCCCGTGCTGGGTAGCTAGGGCCCGTGTGCGCGCTGGGAAGGTGGTAGGTGTCTTTTGGAGAGCCGCTGGGACCCAGCGCGGGGTAGCTGGGGCCTATGCGCGTGCTGGGAAGATGCCAGGTGTCGATTGGCGAAGCTACGGGGGACCCTGCGGGGTTGGGTTAGAACGCGTCGTGCTCTGGGAAGGTGGCAGGTGTCATTTGGCGAGCTGCTGGGACCATGCGCCCAGGGTCGCTGAGGCCCGTCTGCGAGCTGAGAGGTGTCGAGTGTCGTTTGGCGAGCAGCTGGGACAACGCGATGGGTCGCTGGGGCCCGTCGCACCTTCGCGAAGGTGCCAGGTGTCGTTTGGAGAACCACTGGGACCCAGCGAGGTCGCGGGGACCGATGCTGCCAAGCGCTTGGAAGGTGCTGGTGTCTCTTCGCGAGCAGCTGGGACCCCTCGCGGTTGCTGGCGCCGTCTTGTGCGTTGGGAAGGTGTCAGGGTCGTTTGGCAAGCTACTGGGACCCGAATGGAATTCGCTAGTTGCCGGCTGTGCGTGCTGGAAGTTTTAAACTGCATTTTACAAATTATATGTTAAAACGACACCAAAAAATGAAAGACCCTGTGCAGTCCTGAACGCAGCTGGCGTCGCAACAACGGCTAAAACTCGCCCGGCTGCGCGTGCGGATGCGTTCGCATTTAAACTGCATTTACCATTTATATGCGCAAAACGACACCATGAAAGGCCTGCGCGGTCCTGAGCGTAACTGCTTATGCGCGGCAACTTTCGGCTAAAACTACGCGGCTGCGCGTGCGGATGCGTTAAGCCTTTCTAAACTGCAATTTACCATTTATATACGCAAAAACGACACCAAAAAATAAAGCACTGAACGCAGCTGCATGCGCAGCAACTCACCTAAAACTACGCGGCTGCATGCGCAGGCACCTGAGATAAACCACAGCCTGCGCGTGTATGCTTTCCCGTTCCAAACTGCATTTTACCATTTATATGCGCAAAACGACACCAAAAATGAAAGACCTGTGCAGTCCTGAACGCCCGGCTGCGCATGCGCGGCAACTCGGCTAAAACACGCGGCTGCGCGTGCGGATGCGTTCGCATTTCTAAACTGCATTATACCATTTATATGCGCAAAACGACACCAAGAATGAAAGGCCTGCGCGGTCCTGAACGCAGCTGCGCATGCGCGGCAACTTCGGCTAAAACTCGCGGCTGCGCGTGCGGATGGATTCGCATTCTAAACTGCATTTTACCATTTATATGTCAAAAGCGACACCAAGAATGAAAGGCCTGCACGGTCTGAACGCGGCTGTTATGCGCAGCAACTTCGGCTAAAACTCGCGCAGCTGCGCGTGCGGATGGTTCGCCTTTCTAAACTGTTTTTACCGTTTATATCGCCAAAAGCGACGCAAAAAATAAAAGTACTGAGCGCGGCTGCGCGTGCGCAACAACTCGCCTAAACTACGCGGCTGCGCGTGCGCGGCACCTAAGATAAAACTACGCGGCTGCGCGTGCGTATCGTTCCCCTTTCAAAACAGCATTTACCATTTATCGCGCCAAAGCGACACCAAGGTGAAAGGCCTGCGCGGTCCTGAACGCAGCTGCGTGTGCAGCACCTAAATAAAACTACGCGGCTGCGCGTGCGTGTCGTTAAGCCGTTCAAAACAGCATTTTACCATTTATGGCGCAAAACGACACCAAATGGGGCCGCAGTCCTGAAACGAGCATGTGCATACGCGGGAACCGGCGAACTATCGGCCAAGACACGTTAGCAACAGCTAAAACCGGTAAGAAACTACGCAGCTGCGCATGCGCAACACCTCGACTAAAACACGCGGCTGCGCATGCGGATCGCGTCGCCAAACCGTATTTACCATTCCTTGTCAAAACGACACCAAAAATGAAAAGACCTGTGCGGTCCGGAACGCAGCCTGCTTATCGCGCAGCAACCGGCTAAACTACGCCTGCGCGTGCGGATGTTTTCGCATTCTAAACTGCATTTTACCATTTATATGCACAAAACGACACCAAGAATGAAAGGCCTGCGCAGTCCTGAACGCAGCTGCTTATGCGCAGCAAATCGGCTAAAACTACGCAGCTGCGCATGCGGATGCGTTCGCCTTTCTAAACTGCATTTTACCATTTATATACGCAAAACGACACCAAAAAATAAAAGTACTGAACGCAGCTGCGCATGCGCAGCAACTCGCCTAAAACTACGCAGCTGCGCATGCGCAGCACCTGAGATAAAACTACGCAGCTGCGCATGCGTATGCGTTCGCTTTTCAAAACTGCATTTTACCATTTATATGCGCAAAACGACACCAAGAATGAAAGGCCTCCGCAGTCCAGAACGCAGCTGTTATGCGCAGCAACTCGGCTAAAACTACGCAGCTGCGCGTGCGCCGACCTGAATAAAACTATACGCAGCTGCGCGTGCGTGTGCATTCGCCGCTCAAAACAGCATTTACATTTATATAGCGCAAAACGACACCAAAAATGAAAGGCCTGCGGTCCTGAACGCAGCTGGCGTATGCGGCAATCAAGATAAAACTACGCGGCTGCGCGTGCGTGTATGCGTTAGCTTCAAAACAGCATTTTACCATTTTATGCGCAAAAACGACACCAAAAATGGAAGGCCTTCGCGGTCCTGAGCGCAGCTACACATACTGGAATTTGGCGAACTATGCGCTGCGCATACGCAGCAACGGGCTAAAAACTCGAAGAAAACTACGCGGCTGCGCATGCGGATGCGCTAACCTTCTAAACTGCATTTTACCATTTATACACGCAAAACGACACCAAAAAAAAAAGTACTGAGCGCAGCTGCGCCCGCAGCAACCGCATAAAACTACTCAGCTGCGCATGCGCAGCACCAGATAAACTACGCGGCTGCGCGATACGTGTCATTAAAACTGCATTTACATTTTTATATGTGCAAAACGACACCAAAAAATGAAAGGCCTGCGCAGTCTGAACGCAGCTGCGCATGCGCGCAGCAACTTCATTAAAAATACGTAGCTGCGCATGCGCGCACTCAAAGATAAAACTACGCAGCTGTGCATGCGCGGGATCCGATTACAAAAACTACGCGGCTGGCGCACGCAACAACGCCTAAAACTACGCAGCTGCGCATGCGCAGCACTAAGATAAAACTACGCAGCTGCGCATGCGCAGTAACTCGGTTAAAACTACGCAGCTGAGCATGCGTATGCGTTCGCCGTTCAAAACAGCATTTTACCATTTATATGCGCAAAACGACACCAAAAATGGAAGGCCTTCGCAGTCCTGAACGCAGCTGCACATACGCAGCAATTCGGCGAAAACTACGCCGCTGCGCATACGCAGCAACGGCTAAAATCTCGGTAAGAAAACTACGCAGCTGCGCATGCGCAACACCTCGGCTAAAACTACGCAGCTGCGCATGCGGATGCGTTCGCCAAAACTGCATTTTACAAATTATATGCGCAAAACGACACCAAAAATGAAAGACCTGTGCAGTCCTGAACGCAGCTGCTTATGCGCAGCAACTCGGCTAAAACTTCAGGTGCGTCTTGCGGACGCGCGTCGCATTTCTAAACTGCATTTTACCATTTATGTCAAAACGACAATTAAGAATGAAAGGCCTGCGCAGTCCTGAACGCAGCTGCTTGTGCGCGCAACTCGCGAACCACGCAGCTGCGCGTGCGATGCTGCTCGCTTTCTAAACTGTATTTTACCATTTATATCACCAAAAGCGACACCAAAATAAAAGTACTGAATGCAGCTGCGCGCAAATGCGCAGCAACCCAAATAAAACCCCTACGCGGCTGCATACGAGCACCCTGGAATAAACCACGCGGCGCTCATGTGTATGTTCCCCCTTTCAAACAGCATTTTACCATTTATGTCGCAAAACGACACCAAGAATGAAAGGCCTGCGCAGTCCTGAACGCAGCTGCGCATGTGCAGCACCTAAGATAAAACTACGCTGGGCGCGTGCGTATGCGTTCGCATTTCTAAACCGTATTATACCCACGAGCGCGCAAAACGACACTAAGAATGAAAGGCCTGCGCCGGTCCTGAACGCAACTGCTTGCGCAGCAACTTCGGCTAAACTACGCAGGCGCATGCGATGCTCGTGATTTCTAAACTGCATTTTACCATTTATACAGCGCAACGACACCAAGAATGAAAGGCCTGCACAGTCTCTGAACGCAGCTGCTGCTTGGCGCGCAGCAACTCGGCTAAACTACGCAGTTGCGCAGTGGATGCGTTCGGCCTTAAACTGTATTTTACCATTTATATACGAAAAACGACACCAAAAAATAAAAGTATTGAACGCAGCCGCGCATGCGCAGCAAATCCCCGCCTTGTAATTCACGCAGGCGGCGCATGCGCAGCACCTAAGATAAAATCCACGAGCTGCGCATGATGCGTCTCCTTCAAAACAGCATTTTTACCATTTATATGCGCAAAACGACACCAAGAGTGAAAGGCCTGGGCGAGTCCGAACGCAGCCGCATGTGCAGCACCTAAGATAAACACGCCAGCCGCGCATGCGATGCGTCACGCTCAAAACAGCATTTTACCACGAGTATATGCAAAACGACACCAAAATGGAACGCCGAAGTCCTGAACGCAGCTGCACACGCAGCACTTGGCGAAACTACGCCGCTGGCGCATACGCAGCAACGGCTAAAATCTCGGTAAGAAAACTACGCAGCTGGGCGCATGCGCAACACCGACGACGTCAAAATAAAAGTCCTGAACGCAGCTGGCGCGCGCGGCAACTCAGCGAAAACTTCGCGCTGCATGCGCGGTCTAAAATAAACTAAGCAGCTGCGCGGCGCGTATCGGTTAAACTACGCGGCTGAGCATTCGTGCGTTGTGCGTTCAAAACCGCGTTTACCATTTATCGCGGCAACGCCAAAATGGAAGCCTTCGCGGTCCTGAGCGCTTCAGCTGCACATGCGGCAATTCGGTGAAAACTTCACGCGCTCGCGTCTTGGCAACGGCTAAAATCTCGGTAAAGGAAAATACGCTCGCGTGCGCCAGCCATTAAAACTACGCGGCTGCGCGTGTGCGGATCATTCATCAAAACGTTTACAAATTATGTCATAGAAACGACGCAAAATGAAAGAACCTGTGCGGTCCTGGTGCGGCTGCGCGTGCCAGCCTTATTTCGCCTAAACCTCGCGGCTAACGCGTGCGCAGCACCTGAATAAAACGCAGCTGCGCGTGCGTATCGTTCGCCCGTTCAAACAGCATTTACGTTATATCGCAAAACGACGCAAAATGAAAGCCTGCGCGGTCCTGAACGCGCAGCTGCGCGTGGCGCACCTAGATAAAACGCGGCTGCGCGCGTCGTGTCGTTCGCCGTTCAAAACAACATTTACCGGCTATATCGCAAAGCGACGCAGAATGAAGATACCGCGCGGTCCTGAACGCAGCTGCGTACGCAGCAATTCGGCCCGAAACTTCGCCCGCTGCGTACGCAGCAACGGCCTAAAATCACCGGTGAAAACTACGCGGCTGCGCGTCGCAACACCGACTAAACTACGCGGCTGCGCGTGCGGATCGTTCTCAAACTGCATTTTACAAATTATGTCGCCAAACGACGCAAAAATGAAAGACCTGTGCAGTCCTGAACGCAGCTGCGCGTGGTGCGCAACCAACTTCGTAAAACTTCTGACTGCGCATGCGGATGGGTCGCATTTCAGCATTTTACCATTTATATCGCAAAAGCGACACAAACAAAGGCCTGCGCGGTCCTGAACGCAGCTGCGTGCAGCACCCTGGAATAAAACTTCGCGGCGCTGCGCGTGTGTCGTTAAACCGTTCAAAACAGCATTTTACCGGCGCGGCTGCTTATGCTGTTCGGTTAAAACTACGCGCGGCTGAGCATTCGTCGTTCGCCGTTCAAGCTGTTTACCATTTATATGCGCAAAACGACACCAAAAATGGAAGGCCGCGTCCTGAACGCATGCCGTACGCAGCGTCGGCGAAAAACTTCACAGCCGCTGCGCATCACGCAGCAACGGCTAAATCGAGCGAAAACTACGCGGCTGCATGCGCAACACCTCGGCTAAACTACGCGGCTGCGCACGTCTTGATCACGTTCGCCAAGGCATGCATTTACAAATTGTCGCCAAAACGACGCAAAAATGAACCTGTGGTCCTGAACGCAGCTGCGCGTAAGCAACTCGCCTAAAACTTCATGACTGCGTGCGCAACACCTAGATAAACCCGCAGCTGCGCGTGCGTATGCGTTCGCCGTTCAAAACAGCATTTTACATTTATATAGCAAACGACACCAAAAATGAAAAGGCTGCGCAGTCTGAACGCTCTTGCGTATCACCTTTAGATAAACTACGCGGCTGCGTGCGTGCGTTTTCGTTCAAAACAACATTTACCATTTATGTCATAAAACGACACCAAGAATGAAAAGCCTGCGCGGTCCTAAACCACCGCAAACGCGCATGCGCCAGCACCCAAGATAAAAATCGCAGCGCGCATGTGCATGTGTATGCCCTTCAAAACAACAGCATTTTACCATTTATAGCGCGCAAACCACACCAAGAATGAAAGGCCCGCGCAGTCCTGAAACGCAGCCGTGCATGTGCAGCACCTAAGATAAACCACGAGGCCGCGCACAGAGCGTCATGATTTAAACCATTATACCATTTATATATGCAAAAACGACACTAAGAATGAAAGGCCCGCGAGTCCTGAACGCAGCCGTTTATGCGCAGCAACTGGCTAACGACGTGAGCGCGCATGCGAGCCGCATTTCTAAACTGCATTTTTACCATTCATATGCGCAAAACGACACCAAAAAATGAAAGACCTGTAAGTCCTGAACGCAGCTGCTTATGCGCAGCAACCTGAGATAAACCACGAGCTGCGCAAGAGCATGCTCGCTTCAAACCGCATTTTACCATTTATATGCAAACGACACCAAGAATGAAAGGCCTCCGCAGTCCAGAGAACGCAGCTGTTGCGCGCAGTACCGCTAACCACGAGCTGGGCGCGCAGGACCCAAGATAAAACCACGCAGCGCGCATGCGTATGCATTCGCCGCTCAAAAAACAGCATTTATATTTATATGCGCAAAACGACACCAAAAAATGAAAGGCCCGCGCAGTCCTGAACGCAGCCGCGCATGTGCAGCACCCATAAACTACGAGCGCACGCGATGTCACGCTCAAAAACAGCATTTTACCATTTATAGCGCAAAACGACACCAAAATGGAAGGCCTTATCCCTGAACGCAGCTGCACATACGCAGCAATTGGCGAACACGTCGCCGCGCATACGCAGCAACGCCAAAATCTCGTAAGAAAATCCACGCAGCTGCGCATGCGCAACACCTCGCATATTACCATTTATACACGCAAAACGACACCAAAAATAAAAGTACTGAACGCAGCTGCGCACAAAGAGTAACCGCAGACAACCACCAGCTGGCGATGCAGCACCTGAGATAAAACTACGCAGCTGCGCATGCGTATGCGTTCGCTTTTCAAAACTGCATTTTACATTTTTATATGTGCAAAACGACACCAAAATGAAAGGCCTGCGCAGTCCTGAACGCAGCTGCGCATGCGCAGCAACTCGGCTAAAAATACGTAGCTGCGCATGCGCAGCACCTGAGATAAAACTACGCAGCTGTGCATGCGCAGGATCTCGTTACAAAAACTACGCAGCTGCGCATGCGCACCAACTCGCCTAAAACTACGCAGCTGCGCATGCGCAGCACCTAAGATAAAACTACGCAGCTGCGCATGCGCAGTAACCGGATAAAACTACGCAGCTGAGCATGCGAGATGCTCGCTGTTCAAAACAGCATTTTACCATTTATAGCGCGCAAAACGACACCAAAATGGAAGGCCTTTCGCAGTCCCGAACGCAGCTGCACATACGCAGGAAATCGGCGAAACTACCGGCCATGACGCATAAGCAACGCCAAAATCGGTGAAGAAAACCACGCGAGCCGCGCACGCGCAACACCGCGAAACCACGCAGCCGCATGCGGATGCGGACAACTGTCAAAACGACACCAAAAATGAAAGACAGTCCTGAACGCAAATTATATGCGCAGCAACTCAAAAACCACATCAAAAATGAAAAACCCATTTTACCATTTATGCAGTCCCAAGAACGCAGCCGCCTCACCCAGCTGCTTGCGCGCAGCAACGGCTTAAACCACGCGCAGGTGCGCGATGGATGCGTCAGATTTCTAAACTGCATTTTACCATTTAGTACAAACGACACCAAAAAATGAAAGGCCCGCAGTTGAACGCAGCTGCTTGCGCGCAGCAACCGCTTAACCAGCTGCGCATGCGATGCACCCATAAACCACGAAGGCGCATTTATATACGCAAAACCTCACCACAGCATTTACTCATTTAAATGGCGCAAAACGCACCAAGAATGAAAGGCGCTTAAAGTCCTGAACGCAGCCGCGCATGTGCAGCACCCAAGATAAAAAATACGCAGCTGGCATGCGATGTGTATGCGCTCTTTCAAAACCGTATTTACCATTTATATGCGCAAAACGACACCAAGAATGAAAGGCCTGCGCAGTCCTGAAACGCAGCTGCGCATGTGCACCTAAGATAAACTACGCAGCTGCGCATGCGGATGCGTTCGCATTTCTAAACTGCATTTTACCATTTATATGCGCAAAACGACCACCAAGAAAGAAAGGCCCGCGCAGTCCTGAACGCAGCCGCTTGGCGCGCAGCAACTCGGCTAAACACGCAGCGCATGATGCGTCACTTTTCAACTGTATTTTACCATTTATATACGCAAAACGACACCAAAAATGAAAGGCCTGCAGTCCTGAACGCAGCTGCGCGCAGCAACCGCGCACGCAACTCGCCTGTGCTCCCTTTCGCCAGCTTTACCATTTATATACGCAAACGAATCTAAGATAAACCACGCAGCGCGCATGCGCAGCAACCGCCTAAAACTACGCAGGCGCATGCCCTAAAAAAAGCATTTACCATTTATGCGGCGCGCCCCCCTTTCAAACGACACCAAATGACACCAAGAGGAAAGGCCCGCGCAGTCCTGAACGCAGCTGCGCATGCAGCACCTAAGATAAAACTACACGAGCCGCGCATGCGTATGCGTTCGCCGTCTGTCAGCATTTACCATTTATATGCAAAACGACACCAAAAATGGAAGGCCTTCGCAGTCCTGAACGCAGCTGCACATACGCAGTACCCGGGCGAACCACGCCGCCATGCACAATGCAGCAACGGCAAAATCTCGGTAAGAAAACCACGCAGCCGCGCACGCGCAACACCGCCAAAACCACGCAGCTGCGCGCATGTGGATGCGTTTCGCCAAAACCCCATTTTACCATTCATATGCGCAAAACGACACCAAAATGAAAGACCTGTGCAGTCCTGAACGCAGCTGCTTATGCGCAGCAACTCGGCTAAAACTACGCAGCTGCGCATGCGGATGCTTTCGCATTTCTAAACTGCATTTTACCATTTATATGCACAAAACGACACCAAGAATGAAAGGCCTGCGCAGTCCTGAACGCAGCTGCTTGCGCGCAGCAAATCGGCTAAAATCACGCAGCTGCGCATGCGGATGCGTCACTTTTCTAAACCGGTGACGCACCATTTATATACGCAAAAACGACACCAAAAACAAATTTCGAACGCCGCGCACGCGCAGCAACCGCCGAATCCACGCAGCTGCGCATGCGCAGCACCTGAGATAAAATCACGCAGCGCGCATGCGACAAGCGTTCCAACAAAATGCCATTTATATGCGCCAAAGAAACGGCACCGAGGAATGAAAGGCGCCGCAATTCCTGAACGCCAGCTGGTGTCGCGGCAACTCGGCTAAAACTACGCGGCTGCGCGCGTGCGCGGGACCTAAAAGATAAAACTACGCTGCGCCGTGCGTGTCGTTCGCCGTTCAAAATGACATTCTACATTTATGCATAAAGCGACGCAAAAATGAAAGGCCTGCACCGGTCTGAACGCAACTGCGTGTGCAACCTAAGATAAAACCTCGCCGGAGCAATGCAACCAGCTTCCTTCATATCGTCAAAACAGCATTTTACATTGCGTATTCGCAAAACGACAACAAAAATGAAAGACCTGCGGTCCCTGAACGCAGCTGCGCATGCGCAGCAACTCGGCTAACACTACGCAGCTGCGCATGCGGATGCGTTCGCATTTCTAAACTGCATTTTACCATTTATATGCGCAAAACCACACTAAGAATGAAAGGCCTGCGCAGTCCTGAACGCAACTGCTTATGCGCGGCAACTCGACTCAAACTACGCGGCTGCGCGTGCGGATGCGTTCGCCTTCTAAACTGCATTTACCATTTACATATACGCAAAACGACACCAAAAAATAAAAGT
This sequence comes from Huso huso, assembly GCA_036884735.1. Classification (NCBI taxonomy): domain Eukaryota; kingdom Metazoa; phylum Chordata; class Actinopteri; order Acipenseriformes; family Acipenseridae; genus Huso; species Huso huso. Next base: position 47,883 of record JAHFZB010000313.1, read on the forward strand.
CCTGAACGCAGCTGCTTATGCGCAGCAACTCGGCTAAAACTACGCAGCTGCGCATGCGCAGCACCTCAGATAAAACTACGCAGCTGCGCATGCGCAGTAACTCAGTTAAAACTACGCAGCTGAGCATGCGTATGCGTTCGCCGTTCAAAACAGCATTTTACCATTTATATGCGCAAAACGACACCAAGCCGACCGCCCGCGGTCACGACGCAGCTGCACATGCAACAATTCGCCTAAAAACTCGCGGCTGCGTGCGCAACACCTCAGCTAAAACTTCGCAGCTGCACGTGCGGATGCATTCGCCAAACTGCGGTTTAAAATTATGTCGCGAAAACGACAGCAAAAATGAAAGACCTGTGCAGTCCTGACGCAGCCTTATGCGCCAGCAACTCGGCTAAAACTACGCAACTGCGCATTGGATGCGTTCGCCACTAAACTGCATTTTACCATTTATGCAAAACGACGCAAAATGGAAGGCCAGCGGGTCTGGAACGCAGCTGCGTACGCAGCATTTGCTAAAACTACGCGGCTGCGCGTGCGCAACACCTCGGCTAAAACTACGCAGCTGCACGTGCGGATACGTTCGCCAAAACTGCATTTACAAATTATGCGCGGCGGCAAAAATGAAGACCGCGGCGTTGTAACGCGGCTGCGCGTGCGCTCTCGGCTAAAACTACGCTGCGCGTGCGGATGCGTTCGTAACTAAACTGCATTTTACCATTTGCTGGCGCAAAAATAAAGTACTGAACGCTGCTGCGCGAGCGCGTAACTCGCCTCGCGGCTGTGAACAACTCAGCGGCTAAAACTACGCAGCTGCGCGGCGTGCCGTTCGCCGTTCAAGCAGCATTTTACCATTATATGCCAAACGACACCAGAATGAAAGGCGCGGTCTGGCTTCAGCATACCGCAGCACCTGCGGATAAACACGCGGTGGCGCGGCCGTTCATGCATTTTGGTGTAGCCGCAAAACGGCGCAAAAAATAAAAGTCTGACATACGCGCGCCGCTCGACTTCGCAGCTGCGTACGCCTTTCCTAAGATAAAACCTTACGCAGCTGCGCGTGCGTATGCGTTCCCCTTTCAGTAACGTTTACCATTTATATGCGCAAAACGACATCAAAATGAAGCCTGCGCGGTCCTGAACCTGGCTGCGCATGCCGCGGCACCTGGGATAAAACTGCGCAGCTGTGCATGCGTGGCTATGGCTGCGCATTTCAAATTGCGCAAAACGACGCAAAAATAAAGTCTGAACGCGGCTGCTTATGCGCGCTCAGCTAAAACTGCGCGGCGCGCGTGCGGCCTCAGATAAAACTACGCTGCGCGCGCAGTAACTCAAAACTACGCGGCTGAGCATGCTGTCGTTCGCATCAAAACAGCATTTTA
>JAHFZB010000313.1:49764-69758 GCA_036884735.1 Huso huso
TTTTGGTGTCGTTTGCGCATATAAATGGTAAAATGCTGTTTTGAGCGGCGACGCATCGCATGCTCAGCTGCGTATTTTAACTGTTACTGCGCTGCGCAGCTGCGTTCAGGACTATCTTTCATTCTTGGTGTCGTTTTGCGTGGTTAAAGTTGGTAAAATGCTGTTTTGGACTTTTTTTTTTGGTGTCGTTTTGCGCGTATAAATGGTAAAATGCACGGTTTATCTCAGCGTGCTCGCATGCGCGCCAGCTACGTATTTTTAGCCGAGTTGCTGCGCATGCGCAGCTGCGTTCAGGACTGCGCAGGCCTTTCATTCTTGGTGTCGTTTTGCGCATATAAATGGTAAAATGCAGTTTTGAAAAGCGAACGCATACGCATGCGCAGCTGCGTGGTTTATCTCGAGGTGCTGCGCATGCGCGGAGTGGTTTTCACTTGCTGCGCATGGACTGCGTTCAGGCCTTTCATTTTTGGTGTCGTTTTGCGCATATAAATGGTAAAATGCAGTTTAGAAAACGCAACGCGTATCGCAAAATGCGTGCGCATCCCGCATTTTAGCCGTTGCTGCGTGCGCGCCCTGCGTGCGTTGTTCGCGAGCTGCGCATGCGCAGCTGCGTTCAGGACTGCGCAGGCCTTTCATTTTTGGTGTCGTTTTGCGCATATAAATGGTAAAATGCAGTTTAGAAAGGCGAACGCATCCGCATGCGCAGCTGCGTAGTTTTAGCCGAGTTGCTGCGCATGCGCAGCTGCGTTCAGGACTGCGCAGGCCTTTCATTTTTGGTGTCGTTTTGCGCATATAAATGGTAAAATGCTGTTTTGAAAGAACGCAATACATGCGCGAAAGTTTTATCTTAGGTGCTGCGCATGCGCAGCTGGTTTTACCGGTTGCTGCGCATGCAGCTGCGTTTTAGGACTTTTATTTTTTTTGGTGTCGTTTTGCGCGTATATAAATGGTAAAATGCAGTTTAGAAAGGCGAACGCATCCGCATGCGCAGCTGCGTAGTTTTAGCCGAGTTGCTGCGCATGCGCAGCTGCGTTCAGGACTGCGCAGGCCTTTCATTTTTGGTGTCGTTTTGCGCATATAAATGGTAAAATGCTGTTTTGAAATGCGAACGCATCCGCATGCGCAGCTGCGTGGTTTTATCCGGTTGCTGCGCATGCGCAGCGTGCGTTCTGCGTAGTTTTAGGTGCTGCGCATGCGCAGCCAGTTGCTTTCAGGACTACGAGGGCCTTTCATTTTTTGGTGTCGTTTTGCGCATATAAATGGTAAAATGCAGTTTTGAAATGCGAACGCATCGCATGCGCATCGCGTTAGTTTAGCCGAGTTGCTGCGCATGCGCAGCTGCGTTCAGGACTGCGCAGGCCTTTCATTTTTGGTGTCGTTTTGCGCATATAAATGGTAAAATGCAGTTTTGGCGAACGCATCCGCATGCGCAGCTGCGTGGTTTATCTCAGGTGCTGCGCATGCGCAGCTGCGTTCAGGACTTTTTTCGGTTGCTGCGCATGCGCGTTTGCGTTCAATTTGTAAAATGCAGTTTTAGCCGGTTTCATTTTGGTGTCGTTTTGCGCATATAAATGGTAAAATGCAGTTTAGAAACGGCGAACGCATGCGCATGCGCAGCTGCGTGGTTTAACCGAGTTGCTGCGCATGCGCAGCTGCGTTGAGGACAGCGCAGGCCTTTCATTTTTGGTGTCGTTTTGCGCATATAAATGGTAAAATGCTGTTTTGAAAGGCGAACGCATACGCATGCGCAGCTGCGTAGTTTTATCTTAGGTGCTGCGCATGCGCAGCTGCGTTCAGGACTGCTGCGTATGTGCAGCTGCGTTCAGGACTTTTTACTTTTGCGCATTTGGTGTCGTTTTGCGCATATAAATGGTAAAATGCTGTTTAGAAAGGCGAACGCATACGCATGCGCAGCTGCGTAGTTTTATCTTAGGTGCTGCACATGCGCAGCTGCGTTCAGGACTGCGCAGGCCTTTCATTTTTGGTGTCGTTTTGCGCATATAAATGGTAAAATGCAGTTTTGAACGCTTCCGCGCGCAACGCGTGGTTTTTACGCATGCGCAGCTGCGTGGTTTTATCTTTTAGGTCTGCGCATTTATCTTTATGCGCCAGCGTGCTGCGTATGCTGCGCATGGCTGCGTTCAGGACTGCGCAGGCCTTTCATTCTTGGTGTCGTTTTGCGCATATAAATGGTAAAATGCTGTTTTGAAAGCTGCGAACGCATCTGCGCATGCGCAGCTGCGTTCAGTTTTATCTTAGGTGCTGCGCATGCGCAGCTGCGTGGTTTTTGGGCGAAAATGCTGCGCATGCGCAGCTGCGTTCAATGCTTTTATTTTGGTGTCGTTTTGCGCGTATAAATGGTAAAATGCAGTTTAAGGCGAACGCATCCGCATGCGCAGCTGCGTGGTTTTAACCGAGTTGCTGCGCGCAAACAGCTGCGTTCAGGACTTCGCAGGCCTTTCATTCTTGGTGTCGTTTTGCGCATATAAATGGTAAAATGCAGTTTAGAAATGCGAACGCATCCGCATGCGCAGCTGCGTAGTTTTAGCCGAGTTGCTGCGCATGCGCAGCTGCGTTCAGGACTGCGCAGGTCTTTCATTTTTTGGTGTCGTTTTGCGCATATAATTTGTAAAATGCAGTTTTGGCGTCGTTTTGCGCGTATAAATCGCATTTTGCGCATAAATGCGTGCGTGGTTTTTTACCGCGGTGTTGCGCATGCGCAGCTGCGTAGTTTTATCCGGGTGCTGCGTATGTGCAGCTGCGTTCAGGACTGCGAGGCCTTCCATTTTTGGTGTCGTTTTGCGCATATAAATGGTAAAATGCTGTTTTGAACGGCGAACGCATACGCATGCTCAGCTGCGTAGTTTATCGCCGAGTTGCTGCGCATGCGCAGCTGCTGCGTTTTGCCAGCTCGTTCAGGACTTTTGCCAGGCCTTTCATTTGGTGTCGTTTTGCGCATATAAATGGTAAAATGCTTTTTGGTGTCGTTTTGCGCAGTTTTAAAAAATGCGTGGTTTATTATCGCGCTGCGCATGCGCAGCTGCGTGGTTTTATCCGAGTTGCTGCGCATGCGCAGCTGCGTTCAGGACTTTATTTTGGTGTCGTTTTGCGCATATAAATGGTAAAATGCTGTTTTGAAAGCGCGACGCATCCGCATGCGCAGCTGCGTGGTTTTATCTTAGGTGCTGCGCGCGTGTTTTAGCTGCGTTCAGGACTGCGCAGGCCTTTCATTTTTGGTGTCGTTTTGCGCATATAAATGGTAAAATGCAGTTTTGAAAGCGAACGCATCCGCATGCGCAGCTGCGTGGTTTAACCGGTTGCTGCGCATGCGCAGCTGCGTTCAGGACTGCGCAGCCTTTCATTCTTGGTGTCGCAGCGCGTTCAGGACTAATTTTTTTTGGTGTCGTTTTGCGTATATAAATGGTAAAATGCAGTTTAGCATTTAGCATGCGCATGCGCGCGTGGTTTTTTTAGCGAGTTGCTGCGCATGTGCAGCTGCGTTCAGGACTGCGCAGGCCTTTCATTTTTGGTGTCGTTTTGCGCATATAAATGGTAAAATGCAGTTTTGGCGAACGCATCCGCATGCGCAGCTGCGTGGTTTTAACAGCTGCGCATGCGCCCAGCGTGGTTTTCTTACCGAGATTTTAGGTTGCTGCGTCTGCGCATTTTGGCGTGGTTTTTGCGCGCGAATAATTGCTGCGTGCGTGCAGCTGCGTTCAGGACTGCGCAGGCCTTTCATTTTTGGTGTCGTTTTGCGCATATAAATGGTAAAATGCTGTTTTGGCGAACGCATCCGCATGCGCCCAGCTGCGTGGTTTTATCTTAGGTGCTGCGCATGCGCAGCTGCGTTCAGGACTGCGCAGGCCTTTCATTTTTGGTGTCGTTTTGCGCGCATATAAATGGTAAAATGCTGTTTTGAAATGCGAACGCATCCGCATCGCGCAGCTGCGTGGTTTTTATCCGAGTTGCTGCGCATGCGCAGCTGCGTTCAGGACTGCGCAGGCCTTTCATTTTTGGTGTCGTTTTGCGCATATAAATGGTAAAATGCAGTTTGAATGCGAACGCATCCGCATGCGCAGCTGCGTGGTTTTATCTTGGGTTGCTGCGCATGCGCAGCTGCGTTCAGGACCATTGCTTTCGCATTTTGGTTTTGCGTATGTGCAGCTGCGTTCAGGACTGCAAGGCCTTTCATTTTTGTGTCGTTTTGCGCATATAAATGGTAAAATGCTGTTTTGAACGGCGAACGAGCTGTCCGCATGCGCAGCTGCGTGGTTTTAGCCGGTTGCTGCGCATGCGCAGCTGCGTTCAGGACTGCGCATCGGCCTTTCATTTTTGGTGTCGTTTTGCGCATATAAATGGTAAAATGCTGTTTTGAACGAGCGCATACGCATCCAGCATGCGCATCTGCGTGGTTTTTAGCCGAGTTGCTGCGCATGCGCAGCTGCGTTCAGGACTTTTTTGGTGTCTTTTGCATTTTAATGGTGTCGTTTTGCGCATATAAATGGTAAAATGCAGTTTTAGCGAACGCATCCGCATGCGCAGCGCGTGGTTTTATCCGGTTGCTGCGCATGCGCAGCTGCGTTCAGGACTGCGCAGGCCTTTCATTTTTTGGTGTCGTTTTGCGCATATAAATGGTAAAATGCTGTTTTGAAAAACGCGAACATGCGCAGCTGCGTAGCTTTATCTCAGGTGCTGCGCATGCGCAGCTGCGTAGAGTTGCTGCGCATGCGCAGCTGCGTTCAGGACTGCGCAGGCCTTTCATTTTGGTGTCGTTTTGCGCATATAAATGGTAAAATGCAGTTTTTAACGCGAACGCATCCGCATGCGCAGCTGCGTGGTTTGCTGCGCCGCAGCTGCGTGTTGCTGCGTGTGTGCAGCTGCGTTCAGGACTGCGTTCAGGCCTTTCATTTTTGGTGTCGTTTTGCGCATATAAATGGTAAAATGCTGTTTTGAAATGCGAACGCATCCGCATGCGCAGCTGCGTGGTTTTTTACCGCGGTTGCGCATGCGCAGCTGCGTTTTTAGCCGTGTGCTGCGTTTGCCTTTCGCAGTCGTTTTGCGCGCTGCGTTCAAAATGCGCAGGCCTTTCATTTTTTTGGTGTCGTTTTGCGCGCTATAAATGGTAAAATGCGTGGTTTTATCTTTTGTGTTGCGCATGCGCAGCTGCGTGGTTTTAGCCGGTTGCTGCACATGCGCAGCTGCGTTCAGGACTGCGCAGGCCTTTCATTTTTGGTGTCGTTTTGCGCATATAAATGGTAAAATGCTGTTTTGAAAGGGGGAACGCATACGCATGCGCAGCTGCGTAGTTTTATCTTAGGTGCTGCGCATGCGCCAGCTGCGCATAGCCGAGCTGCGTATTCAGGACTGGACTGCGGAGGCCTTTCATTTTGGTGTCGTTTTGCGCATATAAATGGTAAAATGCTGTTTTGAAAGGCGAACGCATCCGCATGCGCCCAGCTGCGTGGTTTTATATCGAGTTGCTGCGCATGCGCAGCTGCGTATGTGCAGCTGCGTTCAGGACTGCGCAGGCCTTTCATTCTTGGTGTCGTTTTGCGCATATAAATGGTAAAATGCAGTTTAGAAATGCGAACGCATCCGCATGCGCAGCTGCGTAGTTTTATCTTAGCCATGCGCCAGTTGCTGCGCATGCGCAGCTGCGTTCAGGACTGCGCAGGTCTTTCATTTTTGGTGTCGTTTTGCGCATATAATTTGTAAAATGCAGTTTTGGCGAACGCATCCGCATGCGCAGCTGCGTAGTTTTAGCCGAGGTGTTGCGCATGCGCAGCTGCGTTCAGGACAGCTAGTTTGCTTTCATTTTTTTCGCATATAATTTGTTTTGGTGTCGTTTTGCGTTGCGTAAAATGCGTATGCGCGAGCATCTGCGCATTTCCCAGCTGCGTAGTTTTCGCCGAATTGCTGCGCATGTGCAGCTGCGTTCAGGACTGCGAAGGCCTTTCATTTTTGGTGTCGTTTTGCGCATATAAATGGTAAAATGCTGTTTTGAACGGCGAACGCATACGCATGCGCAGCTGCGTAGTTTTATCTTAGGTGCTGCACATGCGCAGCTGCGTTCAGGACTGCGCAGGCCTTTCATTTTTGGTGTCGTTTTGCGCATATAAATGGTAAAATGCTGTTTTGAAAGGCGAACGCATACGCATGCGCAGCTGCGTAGTTTTATCTTAGGTGCTGCGCATGCGCAGCTGCGTTTTAGGCGAGTTGCTGCGCATGCGCAGCTGCGTTCAGGACTGCGCAGGCCTTTCATTTTTGGTGTCGTTTTGCGCATATAAATGGTAAAATGCAGTTTTGAAAGGCGACGCATCCGCATGCGCAGCTGCGTGGTTTTATCCGGGTGCTGCGCATGCGCAGCTGCGTTCAGGACTTGCTGCGCGCAGGCCTTTCATTTTTGGTGTCGTTTTGCGCATATAATTTGTAAAATGCAGTTTTGGCGAACGCATCCGCATGCATGCGCAGCTGCGTGGTTTATCCGGGTGTGTTGCGCATGCGCGCTGCTGCGTTCGGTTTTCATTTTGGTGTGTCGTTTTGCGCATATAAATGGTAAAATGCAGTTTTGAAAGAACGCATCCGCATGCGCAGCTGCGTGGTTTAGCCGGTTGCTGCGCGCCTATGTGCAGCTGCGTTCAGGACTGCGCAGGCCTTTCATTCTTGGTGTCGTTTTGCGCATATAAATGGTAAAATGCTGTTTTGAAAGGGGGAACGCATACGCATGCGCAGCTGCGTAGTTTTATCCGAGTTGCTGCGCATGCGCAGCTGCGTTCAGGTTATCGCCAGCCTTTCATTTTAGGTGTCGTTTTGCGCATATAATTTGTAAAATGCAGTTTTTTGCGCGGCAGCTGCGTTCAGGACTGCGAAGGCCTTCCATTTTTGGTGTCGTTTTGCGCATATAAATGGTAAAATGCTGTTTTGAACGGCGAACGCATACGCATGCGCAGCTGCGTAGTTTTATCTTAGGTGCTGCGCATGCGCAGCTGCGTTCAGGACTGCGCAGGCCTTTCATTTTGGTGTCGTTTTGCGCATATAAATGGTAAAATGCTGTTTTGAAAGGCGAACGCATACGCATGCGCAGCTGCGTAGTTTTATCTTAGGTGCTGCGCATGCGCAGCTGCGTAGTTTTAGGCGAGTTGCTGCGCATGCGCAGCTGCGTTCAGGACTTTTATTTTTTGGTGTCGTTTTGCGCATATAAATGGTAAAATGCAGTTTAGAAAGGCGAACGCATCCGCATGCGCAGCTGCGTAGTTTTAGCCGAGTTGCTGCGCATAAGCAGCTGCGTTCAGGACTGCGCAGGCCTTTCATTCTTGGTGTCGTTTTGCGCATATAAATGGTAAAATGCAGTTTAGAAATGCGAACGCATCCGCATGCGCAGCTGCGTAGTTTTAGCCGAGTTGCTGCGCATGCGCAGCTGCGTTCAGGACTGCACAGGTCTTTCATTTTTGGTGTCGTTTTGCGCATATAATTTGTAAAATGCAGTTTTGGCGAACGCATCCGCATGCGCAGCTGCGTAGTTTTAGCCGAGGTGTTGCGCATGCGCGCGGTTTTTAGCGTGGTTTGCTGCGTATGCGCAGCCGTGGTTTCGCTGCGTGCTGCGTATGTGCAGCTGCGTTCAGGACTGCGAAGGCCTTCCATTTTTGGTGTCGTTTTGCGCATATAAATGGTAAAATGCTGTTTTGAACGAACGCATCGCATCCGCATGCGCAGCTGCGTGGTTTTAGCTCAGCTGCGCGTGGTTTTAACTGTTCAGGACTGCGCCAGCCTTTCATTTTTGCGTTTTGCGCATATAATTGGTTTTATCTTTTGGCGAGGTGCTGCGCGCATGCGCAGCTGCGTAGTTTTAGGCGAGTTGCTGCGCATGCGCAGCTGCGTTCAGGACTTTTATTTTTTGGTGTCGTTTTGCGCATATAAATGGTAAAATGCAGTTTAGAAAGGTGCGATCGCATCCGCATGCGCAGCTGCGTGGTTTCTTAGGTTGCTGCGCATAAGCAGCTGCGTTCAGGACTGCGCAGGCCTTTCATTCTTGGTGTCGTTTTGCGCATATAAATGGTAAAATGCAGTTTAGAAATGCGAACGCATCCGCATGCGCAGCTGCGTAGTTTTAGCCGAGTTGCTGCGCATGCGCAGCTGCGTTCAGGACTGCTGCCTGCCTTTCATTTTTGGTGTCGTTTTGCATATAATTTGTAAAATTTTTTGATGCGTTTTTATGCGCAAATGGTAAAATTTTATCCGCATGCGCATGCGCAGCTGCGTAGTTTTATCCGAGTTGCTGCGCATGCGCAGCTGCGTTCAGGACTGCGCAGGCCTTTCATTTTTGGTGTCGTTTTGCGCATATAAATGGTAAAATGCTGTTTTGAAAAACGAACGCAGCATGCGCGCATTATCGCATGCGCAGCTGCGTGGTTTTTTATTTTTAGCGCGCGCATGCGCAGCGCGTGGGTTCGCCGGTTGCTGCGCGCATGCAGCTGCGTTCAGGACTTTATTTTTTTGGTGTCGTTTTGCGCATATAAATGGTAAAATGCAGTTTAGAAATGCGAACGCATCCGCATGCGCGCATGCAGCTGCGTGGTTTTTAGCCGGTTGCTGCGCATGCGCAGCTGCGTTCAGGACTGCGTTCAGGCCTTTCATTTTTTGTGTCGTTTTGCGCATATAAATGGTAAAATGCAGTTTTGAAAAAGCGAACGCATCCGCATGCGCAGCTGCGTGGTTTTATCCGAGTTGCTGCGCGCATGCGCAGCTGCGTTCAGGACTGCGCGTTCAGGCCTTTTCATTTTTGGTGTCGTTTTGCGCATATAAATGGTAAAATGCAGTTTTTGAACGCATCCGCATGCGCAGCTGCGTGGTTTTTACCCGAGGTGTTGCGCATGCGCAGCTGCGTTCAGGACTGCTTAGGCGAGATTTTTCATTGCTGCGGTGTCGTTTTGCGCATAAAATGGTAAAATGCAGTTTAGAAATGCGAACGCATCCGTGCCGCAATGCGTGGTTTTTCCGAGGTGCTGCGCATGCGCAGCTGCGTTCAGGACTGCGCCAGGCCTTTCATTTTGGTGTCGTTTTGCGCATATAAATGGTAAAATGCTGTTTTGAACAGCGAACGCATCGCATGCGCAGCTGCGTGGTTTTATCTTAGGTGTTGCGCATGCTGCTGCGCCGGTGCGCAGCTGCGTTCAGGACTGCGCGGGCCTTTCATTTTTGCATTTTTGGTGTCGTTTTTGCGCATATAAATGGTAAAATGCAGTTTTTTAAAGGAACGCATCCGCATGCGCAGCTGCGTGGTTTTATCTTAGGTTGCTGCGCATGCGCAGCTGCGTTCAGGACTGCGCAGGCCTTTCATTTTTTGGTGTCGTTTTGCGCATATAAATTGTAAAATGCTGTTTTGATCCGCATGCGAGCGCATCCGCATGCGCAGCTGCGTGGTTTTTCTTACCGTGATTTTTGCGCCGTTGCTGCGCATGCGCTGCTGCGTTCAGGCGAGTTGCTGCGTATGCGCAGCTGCGTTCAGGACTGCGCAGGCCTTTCATTCTTGGTGTCGTTTTGCGCATATAATTTGTAAAATGCAGTTTTGGCGAACGCATCCGCATGCGCAGCTGCGTAGTTTTAGCCGAGTTGCTGCGCATGCGCAGCTGCGTTCAGGACTGCGCAGGCCTTTCATTTTTGGTGTCGTTTTGCGCATATAAATGGTAAAATGCAGTTTTGAAAGCGCATCGCATCCGCATGCGCAGCTGCGTGCGTATTTTTAGCCGGTGTTGCTGCGCGCGTTACCGATTTTTTCGCCGCAGCTGCGTTCAGCCGACTGCTGCGATGTGCAGCTGCGTTCAGGACTGCGCAGGCCTTTCATTTTTGGTGTCGTTTTGCGCATATAAATGGTAAAATGCTGTTTTGAAAGGCGAACGCATACGCATGCGCAGCTGCGTAGTTTTATCTTAGGTGCTGCGCATGCGCAGCTGCGTTCAGGACTGCGCAGGGCTTTCATTTTTGGTGTCGTTTTGCGCATATAAATGGTAAAATGCTGTTTTTGAAATGCGACGCATCCGCATGCGCAGCTGCGTGGTTTTATTTAGGTGCTGCGCATGCGCAGCTGCGTTTTCTTAGTTTGCGCCTGCGCAGCTGCGCATGCGCAGCTGCGTTCAGGACTGCGAAGGCCTTTCATTTTTGTGTCGTTTTGCGCATATAAATGGTAAAATGCTGTTTTGAACGGCGAACGCATCGCATGCGCAGCTGCGTGGTTTTATCCCGAGGTGCTGCGCATGCGCAGCTGCGTTCAGGACTGCGCCGGCCTTTCATTGCGTCGTTTGCGCATATGCGTTCAGGACTTTATTTTTTGGTGTCGTTTTGCGCATATAATTTGTAAAATGCAGTTTAGAAATGCGAACGCATCCGCATGCGCAGCTGCGTAGTTTTAGCCGAGTTGCTGCGCATGTGCAGCTGCGTTCAGGACTGCGCAGGCCTTTCATTCTTGGTGTCGTTTTGCGCATATAAATGGTAAAATGCTGTTTTGAAAGGGGGAACGCATACGCATGCGCAGCTGCGTTTATTTAGGTGCTTGCTGCGCATGCGCAGCTGCGTTCAGGACTGCGCAGGCCTTTCATTTTTTTGGTGTCGTTTTGCGCATATAAATTGTAAAATGCAGTTTTGAAAGCGACGCATCCGCATGCGCAGCTGCGTGGTTTTAGCCGGTGTTGCGCATGCGCGCAGCGTTTTCTTACTGCGCGAGCCTTTTTTTTGGTGTCGTTTTGCGTATATAAATGGTAAAATGCTGGTTTTTATTCGACGCATACGCATGCTGCGCGTATGTGCAGCTGCGTTCGTTCAGGACTGCGCTGCTGCGCCCCTTTCATTTTTGGTGTCGTTTTGCGCATATAAATGGTAAAATGCAGTTTAGAAATGCGAACGCATCCGCATGCGCAGCTGCGTAGTTTTAGCCGAGTTGCTGCGCATGCGCAGCTGCGTTCAGGACTGCTGGTCTTTCATTTTTGGTGTCGTTTCATTCTTGGTTTGTAAAATGCGTTTTGGCGAGCGCGCATAAATGGTAAAATGGTTTTTTTGCGCATGCGCGGTAAAATGCGTGTTTTCTTAATGGCGATCCGCGCGTATGCGCAACTCTGCGTGGTTTTAGCCGAGTTGCTGCGCATGCGCAGCTGAGTTCAGGACTGCGCAGGCCTTTCATTTTTGGTGTCGTTTTGCGCATATAAATGGTAAAATGCTGTTTTGAAATCGGCGAACGCATCCGCATGCATGCGCGCAGCTGCGTGGTTTTTATCTATCCGAGGTGCTGCGCATGCGCAGCTGCGTTCAGGACTGCGCATGCGCCTTTCATTTTGGTGTCGTTTTGCGCATATAAATGGTAAAATGCTGTTTTTTGAAATGCGAACGCATCCGCATGCGCAGCTGCGTGGTTTTATCTTTGGTGCTGCGCATGCGCAGCTGCGTTCAGGACTGCACAGGCCTTTCATTTTGGTGTCGTTTTGGTGTCGTTTTGCGCATATAATTTGTAAAATGCAGTTTTGAAAGGCGAATCCGCATCGCATGCGCGCCTGCGCGCATGCGCAGCTTTAAATTTACCAGTTTTTTACCGTCGTTTTTAGCGTTTTTGCTGCGCATGCGCAGCGTGCGTTCAGCCGAATTGCTGCGTATGTGCAGCTGCGTTCAGGACTGCGCAGGCCTTTCATTTTTGGTGTCGTTTTGCGCATATAAATGGTAAAATGCTGTTTTGAACGGCGAACGCATACGCATGCGCAGCTGCGTAGTTTTAACCGAGTTGCTGCGCATGCGCAGCTGCGTTCAGGACTGCGCAGGCCTTTCATTTTTGGTGTCGTTTTGCGCATATAAATTGTAAAATGCAAAAACGCATAAATGGTGCGTGTGCAGTTTAGAAATTGACGCTGCGTATGCGCAGCTGCTGCTGCGCATGCGCAGCTGCGTTCAGGACTGCGCACCTTTCATTTTTTGGTGTCGTTTTGCGCATATAAATTTGTAAAATGCAGTTTTGAATGGCGAACGCATCCGCATGCGCAGCTGCGTAGTTTTAGCCGAGTTGCTGCGCATGCGCAGCTGCGTTCAGGACTGCGCAGGCCTTTCATTTTGGTGTCGTTTTGCGCATATAAATGGTAAAATGCTGTTTTGAACGGCGAACGCATACGCATGCGCAGCTGCGTGGTTTTATCCGGTTGCTGCGCATGCGCAGCTGCGTTTTTATCGAGGTTGCTGCGCATGCGCAGCGTTCAATACTTCATTTTTGGTGTCGTTTTGCGCATATAATGGTAAAATGCTGTTTGAAAGGCGAACGCATCCGCATTTTAGTGTCAGCTGCGTGGTTTTATCCGAGGTGCTGCGCGTGCGCAGCTGCGTTCAGGACTTGCTGCTGCGTATGCAGCTGCGTTCAGGACTTTCCTTCCATTTTGGTGTCGTTTTGCGCATATAAATGGTAAAATGCTGTTTTGAACGCGAACGCATACGCATGCGCAGCTGCGTAGTTTTATCCGAGTTGCTGCGCATGCGCAGCTGCGTTCAGGACTGCGTTTGCGCAGCTGCGTTCAGTTTTTCATTTTTGGTGTCGTTTTTTGCGCATATAAATGGTAAAATGCAGTTTAGGCGAACGCATCCGCATGCGCAGCTGCGTGGTTTAGCCGAGTTGCTGCGCATGCGCAGCTGCGTTCAGGACTGCGCAGGTCTTTCATTCTTTGGTGTCGTTTTGCGCATATAATTTGTAAAATGCAGTTTTGGCGAACGCATCCGCATGCGCAGCTGCGTAGTTTTAGCCGAGTTGCTGCGCATGCGCATGCGCAGGACTGCGTGGGTTTTCATCTTTGGTGTGCTTTGCGCATAATTTGCGTTCAGGACTTCCGCGCGCAGCTGCGTTCATTTAATGTTTTTTGTCGTTTTGCGCATATAAATGGTAAAATGCTGTTTTTTAAAGGCGTCCGCATCCGCATGCGCTGCGTGGTTTTAGCCGGTTGCTGCGCGCGCAGCAGCTGCGTTCAGGACTGCGCAGGCCTTTCATTTTTGGTGTCGTTTTGCGCATATAAATGGTAAAATGCTGTTTTGAACGAAACGCATCCGCATGCGCAGCGCGTTTTATGCGGTGCTGCGCTGCGCAGTGCGTTTTATCGCCGAGGTGCTGCGCATGCGCAGCTGCTGCGTTCAGGACTGCGCAAAATGGCCTTTCATTTTTGGTGTCGTTTTGCGCATATAAATGGTAAAATGCAGTTTTGAACCGCGAACGCATCCGCATGCGCGCTGCGTGGTTTATCTTAGGTGCTGCCGCGTGGTTGCTGCGTTGCTGCGCAAACAGCTGCGTTCAGGACTGCGCAGGCCTTTCATTCTTGGTGTCGTTTTGCGCATATAAATGGTAAAATGCAGTTTAGAAATGCGAACGCATCCGCATGCGCAGCTGCGTAGTTTAGCCGAGTTGCTGCGCATGCGCAGCTGCGTTCAGGACTGCGCAGGCCTTTCATTTTTGGTGTCGTTTTGCGCATATAAATGGTAAAATGCTGTTTTGAACAGCGAACGCATACGCATGCGCAGCTGCGTGGTTTTGGTGCTGGTGTTGCGCATGCGCAGGCCTTTCTTGCGCGTTATAAATGGTAAAATTTTTAAGCGTAGTTTACGGTTGCTGCGCGCACGCAGCTGCGTTCAGGACTTCTTGGTTTTTGGTGTCGTTTTGCGCATATAAATGGTAAAATGCTGTTTTGAACGGCGAACGCATACGCATGCTCAGCTGCGTAGTTTTAACCGAGTTACTGCGCATGCGCAGCTGCGTTCAGGACTGCGCAGGCCTTTCATTCTTGGTGTCGTTTTGCGCATATAAATGGTAAAATGCTGTTTTTTTTGAAATCGCATATAAATGGCGTGGTAAAAATGCGCGTTTAAATTTATCTTAGGTGCTGCGCATGCGCTGCTGCGTGGTTTTAGCCGTTGTTGCTGCGCAAGCAGCTGCGTTCAGGACTTTTATTTTTTGGTGTCGTTTTGCGCATATAATTTGTAAAATGCAGTAATGGCGAACGCATACGCATGCGCAGCTGCGTAGTTTTAGCCGAGTTGCTGCGCATGTGCAGCTGCGTTCAGGACTGCGCAGGCCTTTCATTCTTGGTGTCGTTTTGCGCATATAAATGGTAAAATGCTGTTTTGAAAGGCGAACGCATACGCATGCGCAGCTGCGTAGTTTTATCTTAGGTGCTGCGCATGCGCAGCTGCGTGTTCAGGACTGCGCTGCGTTCAGGACTGCTTTTTCATTTTTGTGTCGTTTTGCGCATATAAATGGTAAAATGCTGTTTTGAACGGCGAACGCATCCGCATGCGCAGCTGCGTTTTTATCGTGCGCAGTTTTTTTAGCCGAGTTTGCGCATGCGCAGCTAAATGTGCTTTCTTCCGCATATTTTGGTTTTGCTGCGTGTTTCGAGTTGCTGCGCATGTGCAGCTGCGTTCAGGACTTTTATTTTTTTTGGTGTCGTTTTGCGCGCATATAATTTGTAAAATGCTGTTTTGAACGCATCCGCACGCATCCGCATGCGCATGCTGCGTAGTTTTATCCCAGGTGCTGCGCATGTACAGCTGCGTTCAGGACTGCGCAGGCCTTTCATTTTGGTGTCGTTTTGCGCATATAAATGGTAAAATGCTGTTTTGAAAAGCGAACGCATCCGCATGCGCAGCTGCGTGGTTTTATCTTAGGTGCTGCGCATGCGCAGCTGCGTTCAGGACTTGCTGCGCGCAGGCGTTCTTTTTTATTTTTGGTGTCGTTTTGCGCATATAAATGGTAAAATGCTGTTTTGAAAGGCGCATCGCATGCGCCAGCTGCGTAGTTTTAGCTTAGTTTTGCGCATGCGCAGTGCTGCGCATGCGCATGCGCAGCTGCGCGTTCAGGACTGCGCGCAGGCCTTTCATTTTTTGGTGTCGTTTTGCGCATATAAATGGTAAAATGCAGTTTAAAAAGCGAACGCATCCGCATGCGCAGCTGCGTGGTTTTAGCCGAGTTGCTGCGCATTGCTGCAGCTGCGTTCAGGACTGCGCAGGCCTTTCATTTTGGTGTCGTTTTGCGCATATAAATGGTAAAATGCTGTTTTGAACGGCGAACGCATCCGCATGCGCCAGCTGCGTGGTTTTATCCGGTGCTGCGCATGCGCAGCTATGTGCTTTGCGTTCAGGACTGCGCAGGTTTTTCATTTTGGTGTCGTTTTGCGCATATAATTTGTAAAATGCTGTTTTGAACGGCGAACGCATCCGCATGCGCAGCTGCGTGGTTTTATCTTAGGTTGCTGCGCATGCGTAAGCAGCTGCGTTCAGGACTTTCCGCAGATTTCAGGTCTTTCATTTTTGGTGTCGTTTTGCGCGCAAAATGCAGTTTTGAAAGTGGTTGCGCAGCTGCGTTTTATCTGCGCATGTTCTGCATGCGTTTCAGGACTGCGAGGCCTTTCATTTTTTTTTGGTTTTGCGTTTTAAATGGTAAAATGCGGTTTAAATGGTAAAATGCTGTTTTAGAGCTGCGCATGCGCAGCTGCGTTCAGGACATGCGTTTTCATTTTGTGGTTTTAACATATAAATGGTAAAATGCGCATGCGCGGCTGCGTTTTTATCTTAGGTGCTGCGCATGCGCAGCTGCGTGGTTTTCCCGAGTTGCTGCGCATGCGCAGCTGCGTTCAGGACTGCGATTTTCATTTTTGGTGTCGTTTTGCGCATATAAATGGTAAAATGCAGTTTTTGAAATGGCGAACGCATCCGCATGCGCAGCTGCGTGTTTTAACCGAGTTGCTGCGCGCGCAGCAGCTGCGTTCAGGACTGCGCCAGGCCTTTCATTCTTGGTGTCGTTTTGCGCATATAAATGGTAAAATGCTGTTTTGAAAGGCGAACGCATCCGCATGCGCAGCTGCGTGGTTTTATCCGGTTGCTGCGCATGCGTGGTTTTCGGTTGCTGCGTTCAGGACTACTCAGGCCTTTCATTTTTGGTGTCGTTTTGCGCATATAAATGGTAAAATGCAGTTTTGAACGGCGAACGCATCCGCATGCGCAGCTGCGTAGTTTTATCCGAGGTGCTGCGCATGCGCAGCTGCGTTCAGGACTGCGCGTATGGCCTTTCATTTTGGTGTCGTGTCGTTTTGCGCATATAAATGGTAAAATGCTGTTTTGAACAGCGAACGCATCCGCATGCGCAGCTGCGTGGTTTTATCTTACTGCTGCGCATTTGCGCAGCTGCGTTTTCTTAGGTGCCGCGTTGCTGCGTGGTTTAGCCAGTTGCTGCGCATGCGCAGCTGCGTTCAGGACTTTTATTTTTTGGTGTCGTTTTGCGCATATAAATGGTAAAATGCAGTTTTGAACGGCGAACGCATTTTACCGCATGCGCATGCGCTGCGTGGTTTTATCCGAGTTTTTGCGCATGTTTTGCTGCGTTCAGGACTGCGCAGGCCTTTCATTTTTGGTGTCGTTTTGCGCATATAAATGGTAAAATGCAGTTTTGAAATCGGTGTCGCATTGCGCATGCGCATGCTAAAATGCTTTTTTGAACTTAGGTGCTGCGCATGCGCAGCTGCGTAGTTTTATCTTTGGTGCGCATATGTGCAGCTGCGTTCAGGACTGCGCAGGCCTTTCATTTTGGTGTCGTTTTGCGCATATAAATGGTAAAATGCTGTTTAAAACGGCGAACGCATCCGCATGCGCAGCTGCGTGGTTTATCTTAGGTTGCTGCGCATGCGCAGTTGCTGCGCCGATTGCTGCGCAGCTGCGTTCAGGACTGCGCAGGCCTTTCATTTTGGTGTCGTTTTGCGCATATAAATTGTAAAATGCAGTTTTTGAACGCGAACGCATCCGCATGCGCAGCTGCGTGCGTTTTTTAGCCGCGCAGTGTGCTGCGCGTGCGCAGCTGCGTGGTTTTTTTGTCGTTTTGCGCATTAGCCGTTGCTTTATGTGCGCAGCTGCGTGCGTTTTTAGCCGATTGCTGCGCGTGTGCAGCTGCGTTCAGGACTTTTCATTTTGGTGTCGTTTTGCGCATATAAATGGTAAAATGCTGTTTTGAACGGCGACGCATCGCATGCGCAGCTGCGTGGTTTTAACCGAGGTGCTGCGCATGCGCAGCTGCGTTCAGGACTGCGCAGGCCTTTCATTTTGGTGTCGTTTTGCGCATATAAATGGTAAAATGCTGTTTTGAAAGGAACGCATCGCATGCGCGCTCGTGACTTTTATCTTTTGGTGTTTCGCATGCGCATGCGCGCGTTTTGGCGAACGCATGCGCATCGCGCGCAGCTGCGTGGTTTAGCCGAGCGCATAAGCAGCTGCGTTCAGGACTGCGCAGGCCTTTCATTTTTGGTGTCGTTTTGCGCATATAAATGGTAAAATGCAGTTTTGAAAGGCGAACGCATCCGCATGCGCAGCTGCGTAGTTTTATCCGAGTTGCTGCGCGCGCAGCTTGCGTTCAGGACTGCGCAGGGCCTTTCATTCTTTTTGGTGTCGTTTTGCGCATATAAATGGTAAAATGCAGTTTTGAAATTCGAACGCATCCGCATGCGCAGCTGCGTGCGTATCTTAGGTGCTGCGCATGCGCGCAGCTGCGTTTTGCCGAGTTGCTGCGCATGCGCAGCTGCGTTCAGGACTTTTTATTTTTTTGGTGTCGTTTTGCGTTCATAAATGGTAAAATTTCATTTTTGGCGTCGTTTTCCGCATGCGCAACTGCGTAAAATGCTGTTTTGCGCGCAAGCAGCTGCGTTCAGGACTGCGCAGGCCTTTCATTTTTGGTGTCGTTTTGCGCATATAAATGGTAAAATGCTGTTTTTGAACGGCGAACGCATCCGCATGCGCAGCTGCGTGCGTTTTATCTTAGGTGCTGCGCATGCGCGCTGCGTGTTTTCGCAGTTGCTGCGTTCAGGCTGCGTTCAAGCCTTTCATTTTTTGGTGTCGTTTTGCATATAAATGGTAAAATGCAGTTTTGAAAGAGCGATCCGCATGCGCATGCGCAGCTTTAGTGGTTTGCGCCGCATTGCTGCGCATCTTGCAGCTGCGTTCAGGACTGCGCCAGGCCTTTCATTTTTGGTGTCGTTTTGCGCATATAATGGTAAAATGCTGTTTTGAACGCCCGACGCGCATCGCATGCGCAGCTGCGTGGTTTTTTTAGCCGAGTTGCTGCGCATGTGCAGCTGCGTTCAGGACTGCGCAGGCCTTTCATTTTTGGTGTCGTTTTGCGCATATAAATGGTAAAATGCTGTTTTGAGCGGCGAACGCATCGCGCCAGCGTGTGGTTTTATCGCATATAAATGGTGCGCATGCGCAGCTGCGTAGTTTTAGCCGAGTTGCTGCGTGCGCGCAGCTGCGTTCAGGACTGCGCAGGCCTTTCATTTTGGTGTCGTTTTAGCATATAAATGGTAAAATGCTGTTTTTGAAAGGCGAACGCATCCGCATGCGCAGCTGCGTGGTTTTATCGAGTTGCTGCGCATTTAACAGCTGCGTTCAGGACTGCGCAGGCCTTTCATTCTTGGTGTCGTTTTGCGCATATAAATGGTAAAATGCAGTTTTGAGAAATCCGAACGCATCCGTTTAGCCGGTGGTGCGCATGCGCAGCTGCGTGGTTTTATCCGGTTGCTGCACATGTGCAGCTGCGTTCAGGACTGCGCAGGCCTTTCATATTTGGTGTCGTTTTGCGCATATAAATTGTAAAATGCAGTTTTGAACGGCGAACGCATCCGCATGCGCAGCTGCGTGGTTTTATCCCGTTGCATGCGCATGCGTAATTTTAGGCGGTTGCTGCGTATGTGCAGCTGCGTTCAGGACTTTAGGCCTTTCATTTTGGTGTCGTTTTGCGCATATAAATGGTAAAATGCAGTTTAAAAAGCGTTTTAATTTTGGTGCGCATGCGCCAAATGGTGGTTTATAGGTGCTCCGCATGCGCAGTGCGTGGTTTTAGCGAGTTGCTGCATATGCAGCTGCGTTCAGGACTGCGTTCAGGTCTTTCATTTTTGGTGTCGTTTTGCGCATATAAATGGTAAAATGCTGTTTTGGCGAACGCATCCGCATGCGCATGCGCAGCTGCGTGGTTTTATCTTTTAGGTTGCTGCGCATGCGCAGCTGCGTTCAGCGTTGCTGCTGCGCGCATGCGCAGCTGCGTTCAGGACTTGGTTTTTTTTTTGGTGTCGTTTTGCGTATATAAATGGTAAAATGCAGTTTAGAAAGGCGAACGCATCCGCATGCGCAGCTGCGTAGTTTTAGCCGAGTTGCTGCGCATGCGCAGCTGCGTTCAGGACTGCGCAGGCCTTTCATTCTTGGTGTCGTTTTGCGCATATAAATGGTAAAATGCAGTTTTGAACGCGATCCGCATCCGCATGCGCAGCTTGCGTTTTAGCCGGTTGCTGCGCATGCGCAGCTGCGTTCAGGACTGCGCGCAGGCGTTTCATTTTTTTTTTGGTGTCGTTTTGCGCATATAAATGGTAAAATGCTGTTTTGAACGGCGAACGCATACGCATGCGCAGCTGCGTAGTTTTATCTTAGGTGCTGCGCATGCGCAGCTGCGTTCAGGAGTTGCTGCGCATGCGCAGCCTTTCATTTTCTTTTTTGGTGTCGTTTTGCGCATATAAATGGTAAAATGCTGTTTAAAAGGCGAACGCTCCGCATGCGCAGCTGCGTGGTTTTATCTTAGGTGCTGGTTCTGCGTATGTGCAGCTGCGTTCAGGACTGCGTTCAAGGCCTTTCATTTTTTGGTGTCGTTTTGCGCATATAAATGGTAAAATGCTGTTTTGAAAGGCGAACGCATCCGCATGCGCAGCTTTAACGTGGTTGCTGCGCATGCGCAGCAGCTGTTGCTGCGCATGCGCAGCTGCGTTCAGGACTGCGCAGGCCTTTCATTTTTGGTGTCGTTTTGCGCATATAAATGGTAAAATGCAGTTTAAAAATCATCGAACGCATCCGCATGCGCGCAGCTGCGTGGTTTAGCCGAGTTGCTGCGCATGCGCAGCTGCGTTCATGGACTGCACAGGACTGCTGGGTCTTTCATTTTTGGTGTCGTTTTGCGCATATAATTT